>CAWUFW010020035.1:0-164638 GCA_963921515.1 Calotriton arnoldi
TATCCCACCATGGAACGTGCTTGCATTGCAGGGAGTGTAAGTTGTCTCTCAGGATGTCAGTCAGTGGTGTCCTGCTGTTTGTTGGTGCACAGTTGGCAGCAGGGCCTTGTGCTCCCCACAGCAGTAGCCAGTGTCAGCCATCTTGTGAGTCCTTCTCCACTCCCTGTGATGTGAGCATGGTTCAGGGTGGTGTTGATGGGCCAGTTGTGAGGCTGAGCAATGTCTGTGACTACGACTCCCATCATGCTATTGCCTCCACCCCCCTTCCCAGCATGCCCATGCTTCCTTCCTTTTGACTCTGCTTCCCTGTGGGGTGGGCTGGCTGTGCTGACAGGATGGCTGGGAGTGTTGTCCTGGCAGTTGTTTGGCTAAGAGTCCCAAGAGTGTCCCTGTGCTTCACACAACATAACCCAGGGTGGTGGTGCTTTGTGGGATCTTGTGTTAGGATGGAGGGCATTGCATTCTACCAGGTGGGTACTGTGGAGTTTGTGCTGGGGGGGTGTGAGGGGAGGTGCTTGTGACTATGGTCAGTGCTGTAAGTCCTCCTTCCCACCCAGCCAGCCAGATATCCCACCATGGAACGTGCTTGCATTGCAGGGAGTGTAAGTTGTCTCTCAGGATGTCAGTCAGTGGTGTCCTGCTGTTTGTTGGTGCACAGTTGGCAGCAGGGCCTTGTGCTCCCCACAGCAGTAGCCAGTGTCAGCCATCTTGTGAGTCCTTCTCCACTCCCTGTGATGTGAGCATGGTTCAGGGTGGTGTTGATGGGACAGTTGTGAGGGTGAGCTATGTCTGTGACTACGACTCCCATCATGCCATTGCCTCCACCCCACTTGCCAGCATTCCCATACTTACTTGCTTTTGTGTGGAGTTCAGTGGGTGTGGGTGTGAGGGCAATGGCAAGATGGCTGACAGTGGTGTCCTGCTGTTGGTTGGTGTGCAGTACCCAGCATGCCCTTGTGCTCCCCACGACACAGCAACAGTGTCAGACATCTTTGATGGGCCTTTCCACTCTCTGTGGGATGTGCATGCGTGAGTGTGAGCTTGCTGGGCCATGTGGTGGGGGATGTAGGGCTGTGACTACGACTCCCATCATGCTATTGCCTCCACCCCCTTCCCAGCATGCCCATGCTTCCTTCCTTTTGACTCTGCTTCCCTGTGGGGTGGGCTGGCTGTGCTGACAGGATGGCTGGGAGTGTTGTCCTGGCAGTTGTTTGGCTAAGAGTCCCAAGAGTGTCCCTGTGCTTCACACAACATAACCCAGGGTGGTGGTGCTTTGTGGGATCTTGTGTTAGGATGGAGGGCATTGCATTCTACCAGGTGGGTACTGTGGAGTTTGTGTTGGGGGGTGTGAGGGGAGGTGCTTGTGACTATGGTCAGTGCTGCAAGTCCCCTTCCCACCCAGCCAGCCAGATATCCCACCATGGAACGTGCTTGCATTGCAGGGAGTGTAAGTTGTCTCTCAGGATGTCAGTCAGTGGTGTCCTGCTGCTTGTTGGTGCACAGTTGGCAGCAGGGCCTTGTGCTCCCCACAGCAGTAGCCAGTGTCAGCCATCTTGTGAGTCCTTCTCCACCCCCTGTGATGTGAGCATGGTTCAGGTGGTGTTGATGGGCCAGTTGTGAGGCTGAGCAATGTCTGTGACTACGACTCCCATCATGCTATTGCCTCCACCCCTTCCCAGCATGCCCATGCTTCCTTCCTTTTGACTCTGCTTCCCTGTGGGGTGGGCTGGCTGTGCTGACAGGATGGCTGGGAGTGTTGTCCTGGCAGTTGTTTGGCTAAGAGTCCCAAGAGTGTCCCTGTGCTTCACACAACATAACCCAGGGTGGTGGTGCTTTGTGGGATCTTGTGTTAGGATGGAGGGCATTGCATTCTACCAGGTGGGTACTGTGGAGTTTGTGTTGGGGGGGTGTGAGGGGAGGTGCTGGTGACTATAGTCAGTGCTGCAAGTCCCCCTTCCCACCCAGCCAGCCAGATATCCCACCATGGAACGTGCTTGCGTTGCAGGGAGTGTAAGTTGTCTCTCAGGATGTCAGTCAGTGGTGTCCTGCTGTTTGTTGGTGCACAGTTGGCAGCAGGGCCTTGTGCTCCCCACAGCAGTAGCCAGTGTCAGCCATCTTGTGAGTCCTTCTCCACTCCCTGTGATGTGAGCATGGTTCAGGGTGGTGTTGATGGGCCAGTTGTGAGGCTGAGCAATGTCTGTGACTACGACTCCCATCATGCTATTGCCTCCACCCCCTTCCCAGCATGCCCATGCTTCCTTCCTTTTGACTCTGCTTCCCTGTGGGGTGGGCTGGCTGTGCTGACAGGATGGCTGGGAGTGTTGTCCTGGCAGTTGTTTGGCTAAGAGTCCCAAGAGTGTCCCTGTGCTTCACACAACATAACCCAGGGTGGTGGTGCTTGTGGGATCTTGTGTTAGGATGGAGGGCATTGCATTCTACCAGGTGGGTACTGTGGAGTTTGTGTTGGGGGGGTGTGAGGGGAGGTGCTGGTGACTATAGTCAGTGCTGCAAGTCCCCCTTCCCACCCAGCCAGCCAGCCAGCCAGTTATCCCACCATGGAACGTGCTTGCATTGCAGGGAGTGTAAGTTGTCTCTCAGGATGTCAGTCTGTGGTGTCCTGCTGTTTGTTGGTGCACAGTTGCCAGCAGGGCCTTGTGCTCCCCACAGCAGTAGCCAGTGTCAGCCATCTTGTGAGTCCTTCTCCACTCCCTGTGATGTGAGCATGGTTCAGGGTGGTGTTGATGGGACAGTTGTGGGGGTGAGCTAGGTCTGTGACTACGACTCCCATCATGCCATTGCCTCCACCCCACTTGCCAGCATTCCCATACTTACTTGCTTTTGTGTGGAGTTCAGTGGGTGTGGGTGTGAGGGCAATGGCAAGATGGCTGACAGTGGTGTCCTGCTGTTGGTTGGTGTGCAGTACCCAGCATGCCCTTGTGCTCCCCACGACACAGCAACAGTGTCAGACATCTTTGATGGGCCTTTCCACTCTCTGTGGGATGTGCATGCGTGAGTGTGAGCTTGCTGGGCCATGTGGTGGGGGATGTAGGGCTGTGACTACAACTCCCATCATGCTATTGCCTCCACCACCCTTCCCAGCATGCCCATGCTTCCTTCCTTTTGACTCTGCTTCCCTGTGGGGTGGGCTGGCTGTGCTGACAGGATGGCTGGGAGTGTTGTCCTGGCAGTTGTTTGGCTAAGAGTCCCAAGAGTGTCCCTGTGCTTCACACAACATAACCCAGGGTGGTGGTGCTTTGTGGGATCTTGTGTTGGGATGGAGGGCATTGCATTCTACCAGGTGGGTACTGTGGAGTTTGTGTTGGGGGGGTGTGAGGGGAGGTGCTGGTGACTATAGTCAGTGCTGCAAGTCCCCCTTCCCACCCAGCCAGCCAGCCAGTTATCCCACCATGGAACGTGCTTGCATTGCAGGGAGTGTAAGATGTCTCTCAGGATGTCAGTCAGTGGTGTCCTGCTGTTTGTTGGTGCACAGTTGGCAGCAGGGCCTTGTGCTCCTCACAGCAGTAGCCAGTGTCAGCCATCTTGTGAGTCCTTCTCCACTCCCTGTGATGTGCGCATGGTTCATGGTGGTGTTGATGGGACAGTTTTGGGGCGGGCAATATGTGTGACTGCGACTCCCATGATGCTATTGGCTACACTGACTTGGCCAGCATACACAGAATTCCTTCCTTTGAGTGGTCTTCACTGTGTGTTGGTGTTGTTGTGGTGGCTACATGTGTGGATGTGTTTGTTAGTTCTATTTGTGCCACTGCCTAGCTGTAGTTGTGGTTGTGTTTGTACATGTGTTGGCACGGTTGGATGTGACTTTAAGATGGCATGTGTTGTGTTTAACTGACTGACATACACATTTTGGGATGATTCTGTTCTGGTTGCTGTGTGATTGCTATGAGTGCATGGTTTGACTCTCCCCTTGACAGTGATGTGTGTGTGTTTTGTGGCAGTATATTGTGTACATTTGTTGTGTACTCACCAGGCTCTGGGATGTCCTCTAGTCCATATATGCTCACTGGCGGTAGGATGGCCCGCACCTTCTCCTCCCAGGGCCTGAGGTATATTGGCTTGGCAGGAGGGCCACTGCCGGTGTGTTGGCTGTTGATGTAGTCTTGCTTCAGCAGTTTCCGTACTCTCCTGCGCACGTCATACCACCTGTTCTGGATGTCGGTCCTTGTGCGCCGACATGGTGATTGGGCGTTCACCCTGTTGATGATCCTCTCCCACATCTTGGTTTTCTGCGACATGGGGGTCTGTTGGACCAATGTGCCAAACCGCTGTGGCTCTACCCTGAGGATCTCGTCTACCAGGACTTCCAATTCACAATCTAGGAACTTGTGATTCTTCTTGGGGGCATGGTGATGGGTGGTGATGGTGAGTGATGTGTGTGTTGGTGTGCAGGTGAGGGTGTGTGAGTGTGTGTTTTGCTGGGTGTATGTGAGGTAGGTATTTGTAGGTGTGCTGATGGTGTGTGGCTTGTGTGAGGGATGAGCTGTGGGTGTGTGGTTGCTTTCTCTTGGGTGCTGGCAGTGGAATGGCATTTGCAAAGGCTCATGGTAGTGATTTGTGTCCCTTATATAGGTGGAGTTGTGGGTGTGTCTTTGTTCTCTGTCCCCACCCCCCAGTATTTATTGGCTTGGTAATTGCTTGTTTGGCCTTTTTTTGGGTGATTTTTCCTTTGTGCTGTTTGTGTATGTTGGAAACGTTCTTGTGACCGAGTCGGACCCTGCATTGGTCTCGTACGGTGTTTTCCGTTTCGTTCACGCTGTGTTTGTGCAGTTTTCTATGCTGCGTACGCGTCGGTCGCGGTGTATTGTGTTGCTTCGGCTCGGTTTTGTATGCGTGTCGGTCGTACGGCTTGTCCTCCGTCCGACTCGCTCGTGGTTTTCGCGCCTTGCATCGTACTTAGCGGTTTGGAGTTAGCGTGTACGTTTCGGTCGGATTTGTTCCGGGTGCGTGTCGGTCGGTTGGATTCGCGTGTTTTTCCGGCCGGATTGCTGTTTTCCGTGCGGCTCGGTCGGTCGGCTTGGTTTTGTTACGTGTCGGTCGGATTTTTCGCGCCTTGCATCGCATTTGGCGTGTCGGGCGCCACGGGTGCGTGTCGGTCGGTATTTTTTCCGGATCCGAGTCGGTCGGTGCTTTTTCCGGCCCGAATCGGAATCGACCCCAAAGTGTGTTTTCGTGAGGCTGAAACACACTTAACAATTAGAAAAAGTGGTTTTACTACTATCAATTGTATTTTATAGGCCTTTAAATAAGTACATATACTGCAGTTCCACTCTGGGACTTCTCAGTCAGATTAGTTATATATTTGATTAATTAATATATTCAAAACATGTTTAATCTAGCTCAAGATGACAACAAGGTGCAAAATGGTGTTCTAAAAAATATGTTCAAACAAGTATTGGCAAAACTAATGAGTTCCACTCTTGACATCACGACGCAACATTTTTGGCCTTGCCAATGCTAGTTAGTAGAGAGTTTGAGCTATTGGCATTGTAAATGGCAATGCCTTTTATTTATGTGTTGTTTTTAAAACAGATAAATAAAAGGCATTTTCATTTACAATGCCAATAGCTTAAACTCTTGCAACTGCGAGACCTATTGCATTGCAAATGAGTTCGGTGCCCGTGCTATTAAGACATTTGTTAGGAGAGAGCGTGATAGTGCTCAGAGGTTGTAATTAAAGCCTATCGAGTAACAACACACGTAACAGTGGGTGTCCTCATGGAAGGTTACAAAATGAGATAAGGCAGTACTAAGGAGAGACTACTTAGCCTATTGACCAATGAAAAGCCACAGTTTACAGTGGACAATGACACAAGCAAATGAAAAATATGGGCGGAGAGTGGGCATAGCTTCAAGTCCATACCTGAATACAGCATGCCTCGCAGAGCATGCGAATGCGCTGCTTAGGCTCGACCTACGAAGGGGAGAATGTCAGCGATTCGTAACAGAATGGGTGAGTGGGAAAGAAGGGAACAATTTTACACACCCCCTACTTTTAGTGTGAATGTTATGATTTCACCCACAATGTTTTGAGAAAATTATAAACTTTATGAAACTACAAACTTGTTGGAAATTTCGTGTGTGAACGATTTTCCAGTAAAAAAGTTTTTAAAAGGGAGACTTTGCCCACAAAAACCTTTCTAGCTAGAACATTTTTCTCCGGAAAAATAAAAAGTGTGTTTTTTTCCAGCAAATCTTAAACTTCATGGGACTTTCCATGTGCTAGATTTAGATAAAAGTTAAAAAAAATTTTTTATATATATATATATATATATATATATATATATATATATATATATATATATGAGTTTCTAAAAGGCAAGTTAGCAATTTTCGCAAACGCTCAAATAGCAGAACGGTCACAGGAAAACCACAATGAAGCTTCCACATTTCATGAAATTCCTAAAATGTACAGCAGGAAAATACACTAAAGCCATTGTTTCAGTCAAGCACTCTATAAATGTGAAAATAAATAATGACACTTGTGCTGCTCCTGTAGAAAACAATACGACATTTCTAACTTTATTACACAAACCTATTTGCAGAACAAGTCTCGATAAGAGGTCTTTATAGGTTTTCACACAAAAAATGTCGATTCTAGGGCAGAGGAGCCTTCCCTCAACATTCATTGTCTGTGCATTCGGTCATTGGATTTCTCCTCGTGTGACCTCAAAGTAACTCTAGCAAGTCAGGCCTGCGTGAGTCGGGACCGCGGAGGTATAGGTCGGTGGATTAACATGCCTGGTCCTGTATTAACCTGAAGATCACAGGTTCGACTCCAAGTTGGGTTGACTTTCCCTTTCATCCTTCTCGGGTCTACAGAATGTGTCTGTTGACATTAGTTGCACTGCAAATTTCACAGAGTGCCCTGTTGCTCTGCGGTGGGTATTGAGCACAATACAAAATATTGCTACAATCGTGTGATAAAGATGGGATTTGCGCAGGTTTTTCAAGCCTCCAGTTAGTTTTGGTTACTTGTAAATTCACCATAAACTAACATTGAAAAGCCAATAGGTCTGGTCTTAGCAAGCTGGTGCGATGGTTATTTTTTACTGCAACCATAACAAGAATAAACAAGAAGGTGAAAAGATACATGCAACCACCCAAACGCGGCTAGCTAAATTTCTGCAATAAAAATGTAAATTTGAAAAATGACCACCACATGTAATTTAAATAGGCCTGTAAAAGTGCTTCCTAGCAGGCAGGTTCGCCTAGAACAGGTATAGTAACTCTTTTTAGTTTTAATCCATATCAGAGGAAAGTTTTACTCTTATTGGCGCCGAGAAAGGTATTCATACCTTTGAATTACAGTAACCCGAAGACATAGTTTAAACACACAAGAATGATTAAAATAAAATGTATATAAATACATCCTGCACAGAAAAGGCATTGGGGAAGTTAAGTATTAAGTAAAGCATTCAAGTACACATCTTTTCGGCAGATTTGCACCTGTGATCAGGGAAAATACCATCACTCAAGGAAATCGAGCCAATGGCTGAAGTGGGCTGAGACCCACTGCCCTATACTGCATGCTATGGTGGCTGAACCTACTGTATGTAAATGACAGCTGAACTCTCCAATGGATGAACAGAGCTGACCCAAAACTCCTCTATGTATGTATATATTTGTGCATGTTTTCATTTTTACACGATGCTGGCAAAACAGCTCAGCTGTCTTTAGGCCAGATCGAAAATTAAGTTCTATATGCAACAATCTTTTTTGTTAAACCTGCACAGTCTCCAAGGACCTGCAAGTGAATCTTTTGTTGCTCGAGTCATTTAGACTCGCAGTGCTTGGATGCCACATATGTGGCAATTATGAACTATAGAACGGCAACTTAGCATAACCTCATCTAGCTGGGAGAATAATAAGTTACTCAAAATGACATATGAAGCACGGAGTAACAAATACTGAAATAGAAAACAGGTTCCGTTTTTTTCCAGTGATCAGCTTTAGACTCTTAACCGGAGCAATGCTACGTCCTTTGGTTAGGGCATGTGGTATTTCGTACAGGTGTGTGCAATAAATGTTGCACATTTTGTATTCCATATATGATTCTTTTTAAACAAGACTGGCCTTTAAAAATGTACACCGTGGCTGTCTTTGAATTTCTCCAGTTAACATAGATAAGGTTTTCCCAAACAGCCCAGTTTTAAATCATAAATAGTATTTCCATTCAAATGTAGAAATATACGTGCACCACACTGGACTATAGTGCTTTCCCCCTAGAGGACACAGATTTCATTGGATGAGCTCTGCACCAATCACATCAGTTTGAACTCTGCACCAATCACATCAGTTTGAATTAAATTCCACACTACCATTGCTACCTCCAATAAGGAATTGATCACATCAGCAGCAGCTTTCAATGATCAATTCCTTGACGACAGGCCAGGTACTGTACTTTGAAGAAAATGAGACAAATAAATTACATTTCGTCCCTTGGAGTTTAGGGCAGTGTTGGAAAACCTTGTCTCCTTGCTCAGATGTCTCACTGCCCCTGGTGTGTCCGTCTTCCCCAGCCTGTTTCTGTACATATGCACATGTGAACATTTTCCATGTCTCTAAGGTTTCTCTTTCTCTTGACTTTGGACTCCTCTTGATCTGATATTCATATGTCCACCTGTCACAGGCTTCCTGGTCCTCCTCCTTCCAGCGCCCGTGTCCACCTGTCCCAGTGTCCATGGGCTCATGTCCTACTGGCAGTTTCTGTACCCCTCTGTCCCAGCGGCCTTTTTTCCATGCCTCATTGTCAGTTTCTGTGTCTCCATCCAGACTTCTCACTCAGCCTGTCCTTCTGTCCAGCTACCAGTGTTTCCTTCTCCACGTTTCCCCTTTTCCTATTCCAGTCCCAGGCTCTGTCTACTTGTCCCGAAGTCCATGTTCCCCTTTCCCAGTCTCCTTGTCCTCACAGCCCTAAAACACTCTGCATGTCGGCATTTTATTAATTCATAATCATTTATTGAGTTCTGTACATTTAGTGCCCCAAGGCACTCTGAAACCTCTGAAAAATGGCCTGTTAGATTTTATATCTATGGTGTTAAAAACTCTTATGTATCCAGACTCTGAGACCAAGAAGTTATACTTAACCAAGTCAGGAGCTAGCCCATGGAGGAGGAAGGTTTATCTATTTGCAGAAAGTCATTGGGTAACCTAGAGTTGGTGCTGTAAAACTAAGAGCCAATAAATAAATACATAAGTTGCAAATCAGAAAGTAACAGCCTTTTAGAAGACTGACAACTTTATGATAAAAAAAGTTACAAAAACGTATTTTGCCCTCAATGTCCCTCAATCTATGTCACAGTACGAGAACACAGGCGCCCAAAGGCAAGAATATTCTGAGACAATTCAAGGGTGAGACTATGCTAGGCAGCCATGCAGGGCGTCAGCTGCAGGAGGGTCCAAATGCCCCATCAAGCATCCAATGTCACCATAAAGCGGTGGCCAGGAAGGAGCTGGTGTTGTCCTTCAAATGAGGTATCAAACACTCGTGCCAATACTGTGATGTGATTGGTAAAATGGTGGTGGGCTACACTTGACATTACAATCAATCTCACACAGCAACTGGACACAATTAAACAGCCCAAAGTGAATAAGAATGCTACAACAAATGTGATTTAAAGGATCTCAACCCTCTACTATTTACTTCTGCACAAAAGGACAGCAGCACATGTGCTGACAAAAACAAATGTGTACATTTACCTAGATAGCCAGCTCCTTGGAATACTTACACGATAGCAAACACCTCCTCAGCATAAGCATTGTCAAACACAATAGGTCTTGCCTGGTGAATTGGCTTCGCCAATGCTTTTATTTTGGTCTTTACTTTGGTTGGCTGCCATACTCTGGTGTTGCCTTCACCAATGCTTGTTCAACTGCGGCCCAAGCTTTAGTAAAGCTAGCAGTGTAATGGGCGGCCATCTTAAAATTGTAGTTTATATGCTTGTACCATTCCAAGATGGCCATTGAGAGTAGATACTGCGGTTAGGCACAACTTGACATCCGTCTTGGAAGGGTACAACTACACCAAAAAAATGCATTACTAGATAGTTACCTACTATGCTTACACAGAATATGACAACCATCTAAGAGTGGTACGAGTGTTTTTCAAAAAGTACCATTTCAAGATGAACACCCACTGCTACTGCCTTTGAATAGGCTCCTGTAATCCCTGCAAACGGTATATGGCAGAATAAAGCCAAAGGCGGCAGGGGAACCAAACCTTTAGAGGGGAGGGCACAGAGCTGGGTATGAAGGACAAAAGTATGGGTCTAATGGTGATAGGAAGGAAGAGGGGTAGCAGAATAAAGTGAACAGGAGTGCTGGGGGTGGGAAAGTAGAAAGAGTGAGTGGGGACATCAAGGGGAGAGGAGTTGGAGCACTGGTAAGCCGCTAAGAGGAAGCAAGAGAGGGAACCAAAATATCCCTCATGCACTGCAATGCTAGCACTAAATAGGAGGAGGAAGGACCCAGAAAGCACCAGGTGAGAGAGTCAATCACCTGTGGGCTGATCTAAAGTGTGGTTGACAATACCTGTAGCAGAAAGAACACAATAAACCAATGGTCGAGGTGGGATGACTAACAGCCCACTCTATGTGTTTGTTTAAGTTAAATTGATACAGCAGGTTAAATAGGTCTGTATGAGAGACCTAAAAAACAGCGTTTGATGGTTATGGGGTCAATGTCCCTCAATAAGGGTATCACAAGGATGACCTGCCATGGATCTCCGACACCACTCCACAACTACGTCTGCCATCAACTCACAACTTTGGCTAAAACCATAATACCTCCCAGAGTGTGTCTGCAGGCTCCATCTGAGGTCAGACAATGGGGGTGACGCAAATAATAACGCTCCCTGTCATAAGGCTGCTCCAACACAAAACCTTATACCTCTCTTAGACCCCATGTAAAGGGAGGCTGGTTGTAAACCCCATGGTAGTCAGTTTTCAAAAGTTACAGCTGCCGGTGAGGGCCAACATGATCAGTAGGGAGCCCCCCACAAAACACTAATGATGCCAAACTGCTAATCCATTCCCCCCCTCACTCTACGTGGAAGATGGTTCGCTCCTGCTGAAACAAATAGCCACCATTTTGATTCCACTATATTCAAAGTAAAAGAAGGTTCCAAAAATGAATGGCCCAAAAATAGCTTCTTGGGCTTGTAAATTAGGGATCAGTCCAGACGGGATATTTCTGGTTAAGCTCCCAGTTGCCGCATGCAAGCCTGCACAGGAACAAAAAGATTAACTGGCACAAGCATCAAGGAAGGCTTTTGCGATTCCTTAATTGCGATTATTAAGGAATCGCAAAAGCCTATGCATGTAGGAATCGCTATAAAAATAGCGATTCCTAAACATTCCTTAATTGCGAGTCGCAAATTGCGAGCCGCAATTAAGGAATGGCTTCCCATTCATTCCTATGGTCCTACAGGCCCATAGGAATGAATGGGAATTGCATGCAATTTCAAGGGTGCCAAAAGGACACCCTGTTGCACCCCTGCAATTGTAATGTGCACCCATGTTGTGCACACACATGCCCCAAGCGCATGTGTGTGTAACATGGGACTTTGAAAAATGCACTTTGGTACATTTTTCAAAGAAATCGCAATTTACCATCACCTTTCATTTGACGGTAACTTGCGATTCTTAATTGCGAAACCGGATTTTTTTTTACTTTATGGCATTGCATTTAAGGAATCGCAAATTGCGATTCCTTAAATGCAATCGCAATTAAAGTAATCACAATTTTGCGATTACTTAAATTGCAAATTTTGCATTTGGGATGATGCATCCCAAATGCAAAAATACCGGTCGCAAAGGGTTTTTCCTTTGATGCATGTGGGCCTAAATTAACACACTTTTCAGAGACATGCTGTCATAATAAGCGCCTTCATGGAGACAGGCAGCGGCTGCTCGCTACCCAGAGCATTGCAATATTCACATGGACAGCTCTTCCGCAGAGCGGGGTTGCCTTTCAGTTTGCATTTCAAGGCCTCTTTGTGATGGAGTGATCCGAAATCCACAAACCAGGGTCAGCCCAGATGTGGTTTCAAGGGCAGGGCTCGGCGCGGCGTCTATAACAGGCCCGCCTTTCATTGCTACTATAAATACAAGAAGGAGCGCTTCAACGTGCAATTTTGTACTCCGTGGAGCTACCGGCACGCGGTTTAATGGGAGGCCTTCCCTGCAATGGCGTCCACTGGTACGAATTCCAGGCTTTGAAGAAGCGTGGAACTTTGTAATTACAATAAACGTTACTACAGGAACAGTTACCAAAAAAAGAGCCCGTTCGGCGTGGTTTTGTACTACCACATGTCATCAGAGCCGCGCTGTGATTTTGTGGGCAGCAGCAGGCAGCATCTCAGAAGAGAACTAAACAGAAGGCGCCACTCACAGACGAGAACTGAGCTACAATGAGGGCCTGTTGCGCCCAGAATAACGGACTGCAGGTTAGAGATCATGACAACGGGTGTGGAAATCATGTGCAAAATGTCAGCTCAACTGAAAGAATCGGGTACAATGTACGTAACTCAAAGGGAGTCAAGCACAATACACAGTGCTTAATTTGTGCCGGTGGTTGCAGGCGGCGGAAACCAGTACTCATTTCTGGGGCACCGTACTTAATTTTCATCATCAGACTTTGAGGAGGAAGAGAAAGACAGGAAGTCAGTGACTAGGGAAGACCAAAGGAGAAAGCTGGGATGAAAGGAAACTTGGTGAAATTATGGAACAGGAATTGAGGGTGGTGAAAGAAAGAATCGTGAGGTGGAGAAAAGACTAAACGGCCTTGGCGTTGGGCAAGCGCTGGTATTCATCGGCGTAGGGTTCCTGAGAAAAAAACTTTAGGTCCACGTACTTATTTATTTAGGTTTACTTTTGGGAGAGGAGATTATAAAGGCCCCCATTAATGGCGTCTTTCACTTGTCGCCATGTGTATGTGGCGTGTTGCGACATGTGCACTGCAGGAGTTATCTTCATGTGTTATGTGGCTGGTTGTAAACATGTTGTATGTCCTTTCTGAGGGCACAGTCACTGCAGACCAAGCCAGAGGTTCACCCCCCATGTTTAGAAGACATTACATGCACGAGCCCTGCTACTCAACATAGCACTGAACGAAATCATTGTAGGTCTGACATTAGCCTTTTGCTTTTACTAAATTATATACATAATATACCTATTAAAGGCTTTCAGCCAGCCCTATCCATTGGCCTGTTGTGTCAATGACATTTTTCTTCAGACCACTACAGCACACATCATGGGGCAGAGGGTCAGCACACCTTAGCCATTGGATAACTGGAGTGTGATTGATGGCATTCGGATTTTTCACAGGGAGCACATCCGCACACAAAGTAGTTCCCTTCAATGCCTGGGACTCCTATGACAATACTTCTTTTTGAGAAGCAAGAACAATTTTTGCTTTTAGCTATTTTTTTAATAATGTGAGGAATCAGCAGCTTCCCCAACAGAAATGTTTTGCAAAAAACAAATCAAGCATTGACAAAGCCAAAAGGCTGTCAACCAACGCCAGGCCTATTGGCTTTGCCAATGCTGGTATTCTACTTGGCAGTAATGCCTGCAGATCGTCCCAGAGAATAGCATACTCCTTTCTAAAATGGTCTGTGACCCCTTGGATTAACATCCTTGAGGCCATCTGTGGCCTCACCTTTTGACTTCCGTTGGACGTTGTCTGGAAATCACAGAGGCCACACTTCGAAAGCCTACATGGTGTCTCAACAGTACACATTCCTCTGACCAGCTGCTGCATGCTTCCACGCCCCCTTTATGGAGATAGTCTATGCCCAGCTCTTGTTCGCGAGAGGTGCGGCTTTTTCACTTGACACCCCTTTGAACTTTCTCTGGCTTCCTACCAGTGTCCCTGAAATGGACACATACAGGCTGTCCAGAGGCAGTTCTTTGTACTTCTCTCGACTTTAGAAGCTTTACAGCACCTGTCTGGAGGTAAGACTAGCCAGAGCCAGGACACCGTGAGAGGATATTTACCCTCGAGGCTTGAACTAGGCCCAAGCCTCAAAAGAGCCCCACTGCTGTGCTTTCTTGGAATATTCGAGATGCACTCATCTGGAGAGAGGAGTCGTGTCTGATTCTATGAACTAAAGCAGGGCCCAGCTGTCTGCATCTGTGCCAGTTAGGAAAGTTAACCTACTCAGAGTTTTCGGCCAAATGTCTGATTAGCGTATGACGACGGCTTCATCTGAGGGGCCAGGCTGTGCTTGGAACATCAAAGGACTTCGCCTAGTGATAGGTCTGTGCTGCCCTTTGAACCCTATTTTCTTGGCAGCAGACCACATTGTCCTGCTTCAGCCTATGAGAAAGATAGGGCTGTTCCCATTTCATCTCATGTCATTAGATAGTGCCCCAACACTAGATCCCAATCGTCCAGTTTCTAGTTGGTACCAGTGAGTCCCATGAGTGACCCTGGCCTAGTGGGTCACTCCACCACTTGAACATTTCAAACCCGATATACCACTTAAAGATGCATGCCCTTACTATTGATTCCCCAGGAAACCTACTGATGAAACTAAGCCCATTTCCTGAACCAAAACCCACCCTCCTGTACAAACACGGACTTTAGGGACCAATGGAGTATCCAATGCTCTTCAATGACCACTGGGTCCACAAATGTCTTCATTATCTGGACACAGGAACTTTGACATCAGTTCTTCGGTGTCGGAATTCAGCATATTTTGTGGCGCGGGAGTCCAAGTTTTCTTTTGGGTAGTGTGTATTTTGGCATTTAAACGTTTTTAGGGTTTCTGAGGACTGCAGTTTCTTAGCCTCCGCAGCTCAAGCCTGATGAGTTGCCCCTGTCAGAACCTAGAGTCGCTTAGAAACTAAGGGCGGACTTATCATAGCAGGCATGTGTAGGAGAGTAGGATCTGCTTCACATGGGTACCCCCACTTTTTGCTGATGCTTCACTGTTTTTCGACTTTAGTCTGGCTGGGGCCCTGCTAATCAGAACCCCAGCCTAGCTGCTTCCTCTCTAAAATGGTTTCCATGTGCCTTAGGCACATCTCTGATTGGAATCTGGAGTGCCCTTATAAGTCCCTAGTATATGGTATACTATGTACCCATGGCATAGGTACCTCAGAGGCCTGCCAGGGGCTGAAGCATGTATTATGCCACCCCTGGAAGGCCAGCCAAAATGACACCACAGGTCTGCTACTGCAGCCTGAGTAAGGTGGTGCATGCACCCCTTACAGTGGTATAGGCTACCTATATCACTACCATTGCACACACCTATAAACCTATAAGTCACTCCTATGGCAGGCCTTGACAATCCTGAAGGCAGAGTGCTTGGTTTTTATGTGAGAGGGTGCCCCTGCATGAGCCGAGCCCCTCTGCAGCATTCGGAGTACCTCCTCTGATGCTGTTTGCAGTGCAGCCTGACCATATACTCTTAAGTGCATTATATCCTCGCGGTAGAATGCTAACTTTGGAATGGCTGCACCAAAACATGTCGAGTTTGGTGTCAAACATCTTGGAATACTACCCCCCCCCGCCAGTTCTGGCGGCGGGGCTAGCATTCCACCCTTCTAGAGGGAGAGACATGTACCCACCGCCATACCCGGTAACTTCTTTCCAGAGCCCTGGCATCACAAAATGGATGCCGCTGCCACAGACACGAGTCTGGCCTCCTGCTGCTGACCGAAACTCCGGCAGGGGAGGCCTGGACAATAGGTTTCCTGTCCCAGGGAGGTGTAACCACCTCCCCAGACAGGATAGTGTGTATTGGGGCTGGGCGGGAGCACTCTGGTGCTTTGAAGTCCTGCACTGGGGGCACATTTGGTGTCCCTGTGCATACCCCAGTTCAAACCGGCTCAGGGGCTTCCAGCCCCTGCTCTGGCGCGAAACTGGACAAAGGGAAAGGGGTGTAACCACCCCTCTGCCCTGACCCTCCCACAGGTGGCTCCCCAGAGTATGTCCAACCCCCTAACTTAGTATAAGTATGGGACCCCAGTCCTTAGGACTTTAGATTTACCTGGACGAAACTCTGACACAGAATCCTGGACCTTCGACGCTCTACTTTAAGATTAGAGGACTGAAGAATCTCCCTTGGGGTCAAGGAGTGACTCCCCTGCTTGGCAGGCACCAACGAAGCAATTGTCCGGTCTGCATCGCTGAAGCTCCCGCCGGACGCCGAAGTCTTTGCATCACCAGAGGTGGATTTCCAGACTTCCGAGGCTGCCCTGAGTCCCCAGCAAAGCTGAGGCCCGTAGCTGTCGTGGGTAACGTGGAACCGTGACCCCTGGACACCGAGCACATTTGCAAGTGCATCCTCTTCTGGGTCTCCCACGAAGTTGTGCTTTGGGCTCCGAGTAGCCCCAGCCTCCAGCACCGACTGCACCGAAGATCACTGGCCTCCACTCCACGAGTGTCCCGTGAGCCAGCTCTAAGTGCGTCCACTCGAGGCTCCTTCGCGGTCGCTAGTCCGTTGGCTAGTAGGCCCTCCTGAAGGCCAATCTTCTTCTGCTTGGGCTCCCTGGTTGCTCCAGGCGTGCCCTGACTTACCCTCGCTGGGTGAGTCCCTCAGACCTTGCTGGTCTGCAACACCGTCCTTCTTATATTTCCACGAGACTTGCTGTTGCCAAGGCTTGTTGGGTCCAATCCCGTCGCCGACACCCCTGCAATCGACAAACGTCGTGGGACAGCTTGAATCCAGCTCCTGGTCGTCATCGACGCCTCCTGGACCTCGTGGCTGAAGAGTCAAGACGACTGTCAACCTACCTGAAGCACTCGACATCGGTGGGCATCTGCTCATCGCCGTCCTGGTCACTGGCTAGTGACCCAGACTCTGTCCCCTCTGCTTTCAGGTTCTTCAGATCTTCGATCCACCTTTGGATCCACCCGAACACTTTCGACTTGGCCGCCAACAGCACTTTGCAGCATATCGCCATTGAAAACGACGACGAAACCCGACCCCGAAAGACACCTATGCACCCGGCTTCCCTGGGTGAGGTAACTCGAGTACTCCGGTGCTCCCGTGGGTAGAGACTCTAGAACAACCCAGTTCTAAAGGGGTTTGCTCCAAGTGTCCCTTTTCTTTAAAATTCCAACCGCGACTTTCCCCATAGAAGACAATGGCGATTCACGGCTGTGTTCTCACACTGCACGCGTCCCCCGTGGGTCCCCTGTGTCACTACCTTGGGTGGTTCCTTGTGGTCCAAGCACGTCTACAGGCTCTAGGCCTTGTGTCTAGCTCAGTCGTGGTTCTTATACCACTTTATTGGTATATGGTTTGGTACGCCCCTAGGGCTCAAACGTGTATTTGTGCTATTACTGTTGATAACTAACTTATAACTTATGTACTTCAAACTCTAGCCTCATAAAGAGACTAGAGGGGTGTGTTTAGCAATAAATACATATATTTTGAATATATACCTGGTGTGGTCCTCTTTCATTTGGTCACTCAAGAGATTATAGACTGGTAAAACAAGCTGCTTTACATTCCTTCAAGACTTAGCCTGAAGGCTGCTCTCCATAGCTACCACTAGGATAGCTTTCAATAAAGGTAGTCTTTCACCTATCTCCAATAAGGGGTTGTTTGGACTGGTGCAAGGTGCCCACTAGAATTAGTGGACAGCATATGCCAGGCCAACCTCACAGCATGATACATTTGGAACGTTCTGTCTGGCACCTTTGTCCAATGAGAATCGATGTAATAGGAAAATAAGCCCAACCAGACGTAGTCAGAGGATCGCCAAGTATTCACTATCTTCTCCCATTATGGCCATATGTCTCAGTGTTATTTCAGTTTCAGCATCTTATATCTTGGCCACTAAAGGTTCTCACTTTCTAGTTAGTGTAGTTAAGTATGGTTTTCACTGTCTCACTTTTTCTATTTGAAATAAGGGCACATTGTTTTAAGCAGTTGCTCTTCCTGAATATTAAGTTTGTTGTGTATGATTATGGAGTCCAGCTCCGAGTTCCAAATCTGCTACCACCTCCAGAAGTAAGCCTTGACCACCCAACTTAGCTACTTCTGGTGAGTCATGCATATCTTGTTCATCTAATCGGAGTGCAACAGTACTTGGGGCCCTAGGACAGTGATGCTGGACAATTTTCAGAGTGGGGGTGCTGCCATTAATGTTAGATCACTAAATCAGAGGGATTGTGAAAAATCCAAGCGTCACACACAAACCAAATCTGGCAAATGTGCCATGCTCATTCAGCAGGAGAGTGGTACGCGTGTGGTATGTAGCTGGTGGTGCATTTTGGATCCTTGGGGAGGTAGCACACCGTAACATTTGCACATCACCAAGTAAAGTGTCTTGACTTGTTTTGATCCTATTAAAATCTTTGTTTCCATCACACTTACAAAAATGTGCTTCATTTGTGCTTTGCTAATCTATTTTGAAATATGTGTATACTTCATTTACAGGTATTAAATGTTGTGTGTTAAAAAAAAAAAAAACGGACATCCTACACCCTTTCCTTTCACACTCGCTGTACCTCAGCTGGATTATCACCTAGGTCACTTTTACAAAAAATTCTCTTACTTTGCATTCAGAAAAATAAAAGTAAATACCAGTTTCCGAAGAAGTAGCAATTTGTCAGAACACAAAGCCTGACCTTTGTCTTTGAACACACATCAAGTGTGATGCAATAAAAACAAAATTTAAAGGCATCTTTATTGCTCATTCACTTTCTGACATTCAGCACTTCAGCATGGTTCTTTTTGGGGATGCTGCAGCACAACCCTCTCCCCCCCCCCCACGCCCCTACTTACAGCGCTAATGCTAGGGCATGGTGGTAAACAACATTACACCCCAAGGAGACAGCCTAGGAAACACACACTCCACAGGCACCCATGAGGACTTGCTGGAGTGAACTGCGAGGACAGTCTTGCGGAGTTCCACCAAACCTGCCTTTGTCCCTCCTCCAGGGTCCTGTGACTTTTCCCTGTCTTGGTGTAATTCAATTCCATTATCTGTGCGATTCCACTGGGCAGTGTATTTCAATATTCAGTGCCCCTTATCCATGTGATCCTTGTTTCAACGTTGTGTGTTTCCCCAGTGGATGTCTCTACAGGAGGACAGATGGGTCTTGTGGAGTTCCACCAACCCAAGAGAGTGTCATCAGCAGTTCTTCTTTGCGGATTAAAACATGCTTGTCACCTAGTCATATGGTTGAAAAAGATGTGCATGTCAGGGCATGTCAATGTCATCTAGTTCAGCAAGTGAGTGCATTAACTTAGGACAACTGATGTCGAAGCACCTTCCCAGAGTCAGAATCCTCCAAAACTTTAAGCTTCCAGTACCTTTTTTTCTCCCTCTTAGTGTAGCGATAGCGTTGAATGGTGAAAATTTTTCAGTGTCATTTATAGTTCAATGGGCTGCCCCAAAGTCAGCCAAGTCAGCGTAGGCTCTGCTCTCTGCTACCCTGGGGGAGGATCACCCACCTTATGATGAGATCCCTGCCTGCCTTCCATGTAACCACATGTGCAGCAGCTGAAGTGAAGGCAGCGCACTTTGCAGGGCATTATGGGATTCTGGCCATGATCTGTAAAGTTTCTTGTTTTTCAAAAACAAGTTGGAAGCAGTGAATATAAAGGAGGAGGGAGGAAGAGTTGTGAAAGGGGGAAGAGGAGTGGGGAGAGCCGAGAGAGGGAGGAGGACAGAGAGAGATGACAGGAAGAAAATGACAGGAGAGGAGGGACACAGGTAGGAGGAGGAAGAAAGGTAGGAGGTAGACTGATGAAGGGCTCAGGTGAAAGACGTCATGAGGAAGTGAAAGTGCATAGAGCGGGAGCGGTGTGAGGGTAGGAGGGGAGAGATGCTGCAGGTGCGTGGAGGTAAGAGCGAGAGGTAGGAGGAAGGCAGATGGGAGGACATGCCTGAGAAGTAAAAGAGTGAGAGAATGAGAAGGTTAGAGGGCGGGAGAAGTACAAGTAAAAGGAGGAGTGAAGGAGAGGTTAGAGGTGAGGAAAAGGGTGAGGCGAACATGGAGAGGAAATGAGTGGGAAGGATAGGCAGAGAGAGGGAGAAAACTGAGATAGGATAAGAGAAAACTTGAGAGCGGATGACTTCGATTCTTTTAGGTATTGGGCCTGGGAATCCCAATCGCCTGAAATTTAGAGGTTTCTAGCCCGTGATCCAACCCTGGGCCAGAATACATGGCTGCTGCTCCTTATCTTTTGTTGGGTGGTAATGTCAGGTCTGGGGGCGATGGCTGAGGCAGAACCCTAAAAATTTGTTTGAAAGGCTCCAGTCTCTGGTTTGCCGAGAGAAGCATTTGTTTTGAACTGTGGTTCCTGGGCCGAGGGTACTGGTGATTACCTTGGGGGGTGGGAGACCGCATCTCTTATACCATGGAGATGATGGAGGATCAGGAAGGGGATCAGCCCATATAGCACACTGTGATGCCAAGAATAGTTATGTGGTGGCTCTTCAAGCTGCAGTAAAAGGGTATGAGGTAGAGGCTGGCTGTTGACTCCAGGACGCATGGATCAGATCCAGAGGCAAAGGGAACAGGAGAGTTCATCTGGAGCTGTAGGATCAGAGTTGTGGGAAGGTGAACAAAAGAAGGCGATTGTGATTGGAGGTTGAGGTTATGTGTATGTTCCTGCATCAGTGCTCCAGGTTTATCACACATGAATATTTCAATTAGATTGTGAAATACCTACTTCCTCTGTCTTTTCTTCAGTCGTTTGCACCTTCAATGTTGGATTCCTTTGTAAACATCCGATGAATTAAAAGAATTGTCACAACCTTCTAACAGGGATGGGGTTAGCAGTTGGCTTGGTGTGAATAGTACACTACTGTTACAGGACTGTGCTTTTATTTTTACAAATCAATTCATGCAACACTGTAGCAGCCATTCACCTCAATTCAATCAGTTTAGACTTGCGCTCTGGATAAAATGATTTACGAGAGAAAACCCAAGGAATGAAACAGTTGTATACCACTCACAAGATCTCCAAACAAGATCGCTGCTTACAGAGATGAGAACAAGCCACATATCTGAAACTAGGAGCAGATCTGTGACTAAACGCGAGGGAACACTATTCAGAAAGGTATGTACATAGCAAAGCTGAGTTGTGAGGTTGTGCATTACTGTGTCAGAATGACAAAGTATCACAGTCAGAAAGATTAGGAAAAGAGGTAATTCAATGACGTTGTGGATGTCTACTAGTCGACTTTAAAAGCCAGCCATGTCTGGAGGCTGTCCCTGGGATTATCAGACCGAGGGGGGCTTTGTGGCAAACTTTGTGCCACTTGGAGATGCTGGAAGTAAATACATAGAGTGATGGGAATCATTTGTCAAGTGGAGCATAATCTAGGCCCTTTTTCCACTAGCACTGGGGAGCAGAAGTGGATCTGGAGGCCAAGAGCTGGTGGGCTCATGATGTTTAACCCAGCACAGTGTTGAGAATGTAGATGATCTAGAAGAAAGCCAAAGTAGGAAAGAAGCCTTTTCTGAGAGGTCACCCCTGATTTTTCGACTTTTGCTGACCCTATATTTTTGCCGGCTTTAGAGCTCTGTGGACTTTAACCCTGTTAACCAGTGTTAAAGTGTCTGCGTTTCCCCATAAACTCGGTCGAATTTGCCTACTCCAAACTGATATATCCAACTTGACTAGAAGTCCCTAGTATTAGGTAAAAACAAAAGTCACCCAAGGGCCTGGAAGGTAAATATCACTAGTGGACTGCAACACCTATGGTGCCATTTCCTATAGTTAAGTCCAATTATGGCTTCAGGCCTAACATTGTCATCTGACTGCAGCAGGGTAAAAACTGCAATTCGACCTGTCAAAATAAACCCAAAACCTCCCCTTTAAATATTAATAGCTAAACCCTGTGCAGGCCTTGTGGCCCAGAAAGCAGGGTGCATGGTATTTAAAAGTAGGACATGTTGAGATTACATTTGTACATGTCCTTACACCCAAAAGCTATTTTCGCTGGAGGATGGCTGGCTGGCCCATAAATAAACACTTGGAAGCAATATTAAATCCTAATGCTGTATGTTAGCAATGGGACCAGCTAGAAAAATAATTAACTACTTTAAAATGTATTAAAAATCCAAGTCAATTGTGAAGTCGGGTTTTTAATAAATATTAAGGAAAAGTCACTTTTAGAAAGTTATCTTTTCCCTTTCTGAAGTTCCTGGGAGCTAATTTGAATTGGCTCAACAGTTTCTCCCAACCAGTGATTAGCTATGAATAGGTGTGAAAAGGTTGTGAAATGACTCCCAAAAGCAAACAATAGTCTGACCTGAATGGTCATAGAGGACTCCTCTGAGTTCAGCAGAATATGGGGGACTGTTGGCCTCCTTTTGAAAGCACAGCATCGTATCCTGCTTGGCAGGTCTGTTAAGCCACATGTAACATTTGGGGAACACTTGAAAGGGAGAAAGCCAGGTGTCAAGACCATTCTAGTATATCGCCTTTCAGGTTCCTGGAAGACCCTGCTTTTGTCCTACCAGACTTCAGCCTTTGGGTTTGTTGTGGGTACGGTGCCTACCTCAAACTGGACTTTAACATAAGATGTGGGAGGACACTAGGATAACAATAGTACACTTCCCACTAACACCTCCGGCCCTCACAGCCCAAGTTGAGTGTGGCAGAAGACTTTCACCAACTTGGATTTGCCGTGACATATTGCTTTTGTGACCTCTTTGCCCCAATTCATTAGGGCGGGGGTGGGAGTCACCGCACCAACTAGCTTGAGCCATGCCTAAATGTGGCATCTCCCGGTGCCCACTTCAGAATACTTTTTGGACCTGCACAAGATCAGAAGAGCACTGAACCTCCTGTCTGTGATCTCAGAGGAGCATGAAGGACTGGACCTGCTGCCTCTTTTATCCACGTCAAAGAAGTAGACTACAAGGGCAGGTTGGCTAACTTGCTGTGTGGCTACAAGGAGACCACAAGCTCCAAGAGGTCTTTACTTAAAAGAGCCCAGCCCAACAGTGGCAACTGGACCTAGACTGTTGCCTGAGACACTGAGTTGGCCTCTGCCTGACACTCTGTGAGTCTCTAAGTGCCTCCCCTGAGGTCTTGTGAGGCTTTACAAGTGTACTCCTGTGATGGATTGGGACTAAAAAGTTTAAGTCACAAGGTAAACTTGTTGCCCAGGGCAAACCTGGTTGGTATATCGGACTCTCACTCCATCGTGGTCAGTGTCAACTTGCGCCTAGGCCTACCACAATCTTTGACTATCATTGCTGCTTTGTGCTGCTATTTCTACTTAAAAACTCATAGATTTGCTTCCACTTATTGTAGTTTTGTCATTTTGGCATCACTCTGTTTATTAAATTGTACTCTTTTTTTCTAATTCAGTTTGGGATTTTTATTGTTTTGCATTTTGACTTTAGAGCAGTTTTGGTACTGCACAAATACTCTACACATTGCTCTAAGTTAACCTGGTCTCAGGTGAGCCACAGCTATCAGGGAGTTGAGCTCAGGTTAATTAAGGGACTTAGAGGGATCACCCAGACAAGGGTTGTGACTGACTTGGGGCGAGTATTCACCCGCTCCAAATAATAATCCAATTTCACACAGCCAAGATGCTGGAAAACTGTTCTGGAGAAACACTTTTCATGAACAAGCTTTCTTGATATTGTTTCTATCAAAATGGGTAACTTTCTGAAGTTGTTGAATTTAATCTGGCAAATCTGCCAAATGCCTTTCATCTCAAAAATTGCCTTTAGCCCCTTTTTTGTCTGGATCACAAAGGTCCTTTTTACTATTTGCAGTGGGAAACTAGATCCATCTCCTTTGTAGTCCATCTCTCTCCTAACTCACTATGGTCTAGAATGCTCTCCCACGTTTTCTTTTCTATCATTTCTCTTTTCTTTCCTCTTTGTGTAACCAGTTATCCCCATATTTCCCTTCTCCATTTTTAGGTCGAGCCTGGGCAGCGCATGCGCTGCGAGCAATGCTGCATTGGAGTATGTACTTGAAGCCCCGCCCACTCTCCGACCATATTGGTCATTGGATTGTGTAATTGCCCTTCGTAAATGCTGGCTTCTGATTCTTTATTAGGCTTGTTAGTCCCTCCTTAGTACCGCCTTGTCTTCATTTGAAACCTCCCATGAGGACTGCCCCTTTTACTTCGGTTGTTACACGGTACGTCTTCTTTAGTCTGTAAGCACGGTTTTCTTTCATGAGTTTCTCTTACCGCACGAGGGCCTCCCGTGCGCAGTTGTGACCACCTGCTTGTTTATTTAACTCGTAGCCAACGGGGAGCTCTTCAGGGGCCATGGGAGACAGAAGGGGGCAACTCAGCAATGCCTTCAAGCATTTTGAATGCAATACGTCTCGCATTTGAGAGAGTTTAAGCTATTGGCATTGTAAATGACAATGCCTTTTATTTATGTTTTAAAAACCAAAACATAAATAAAAGGCATTGTCATTTACAATGCCAATAGCTCAAACTCACGTAAACGCGAGACCTATTGCATTGCAGATGCGTGTTTAATATTACTCCCTCTGTTGATTTCCCTACCACCATTGCAGCACAAGCCCCCCCTTCACCTACCACCGCCATCCACACCTCTAATCCCCTTCAACTGTTACACTCTGTGTTGTCTTTCTTGCCCCATGGTAAATGCATTTATCTTTAAGGGTTATGGTAGAGAGAAGGCACCAATGCAGCTCTTTTTATTCTTACAATTCCTAATACCATAGGACCCAGGATTCCAAGCTAGGTCGGTACATTTTTTTAAATGAAAATCATCTAAGGAAAACATTTTCAACTTTTAGATAATTTACCAAAAGGGGAATTAATGAGCCATTTTGATTTTTCTCCAAACTGATGCACTTGTTAAAATCATGGTACAAATCAGAGCACCCAGTTTCCATGCATGTTTTGCTGTTCCATCAACCTCCCTAGAACTTCATGGCATTCTCAAATTCAGACATATGTCTCTCCTCAAGAAACTCAATCAAGACACAGACGACCCTGCAAAGTATTAACTAATCACTTACCTGCTATTGCTCTGAAAATTCATCATTAATGCCATCACCAACCACCTTAAAAAAAAAAAAAAAAAAAAAATCAAACCTAACCCTTTCTTGCAGAACTATCAATCCAGCTTCCCACCTTAGCACAGAGATTGCCATTATCCAAGTGGCTGTGACGCCCTCCAGATCTGAAAAAAAACAATCCTTGTATTCTCATCCTGCTTTCCCTCTCTACTAGCTCACCATTATGGACCAAGACCAAGCCCTGCTTCAGTGCCACCAAAATACTATGGTGATCATCCTAACTGAAGAACAGACCCTAAAACGGACAAACGGCACCCTCAGGCCCAACCCAAGCCCAGTAAGCTGTCGGATACCACAAGGCTCCATTCTTTCACCAGTTGTATTCAATGTATAATTGGAACTCCAGTTGGTCCTACTGGCCACATTAATTAGCATTTATGGATATGCACCTGATGCCTAGCTCAATGTAAGGTGCCTCTAGCCAAGACATCAATCATATAAGACCTGCACTGCTACAAATCAGTCTGGATGTCCAAGGCCCATATCAAAGTAAACCCAATGACTTACGCATGTATGCTTATTGCAAATTTCAGTAGGCAACTCCAAATCCAGAAATGGTTCAATGAAATGATCGCAGACCAACTCACTGCAAAACTAGTCTAAGGCACCCCATCACTGGCCTTCTAGATCAAGTCTACACTCCGCTTAAAATCTCATATGACCCACAAAATCAGGATTTCATGTTTTCAGCTGTCTTTGCTCCATAGATTGATACCATTCCTCCCCAGAGACAACTTCAGAATTCCTCTCCCGGCACCTGCCCTGTCCCACCTCAACAGAGGCAATGCCGTACCTGTTGGCATCCTAAAGTCACACTTGGCACCCCTGAAAAACATTTGTTTAAGTAGCAGCGCAACTCACTAAAGCTCTTAACAAATTCTGCACACTAATTCCAGTAATCGAATGGCTACATCTATCTTCCCGTACCACCACCAAGACTTGCTACAGCATCTCCAAGATAGCCAACTATAGCTCTCCACCCTACTTGGCATTAAAGCTGGAAGAATCTTCAGGGTTAAACTAAATCCATAGCAGCTGCATTTCTAGACTAGAAAATATAAGAAAAGGAAAATCAGATAATAGCTCTGCTGTGCTCTAAGAATTTGAAAAATGGTTCCAAACAAAATGTTAAGCATCCTTCCTCCCCCACACAAGAAAGGAATTCATGTCTCTATTCTTCAAACAACATATTAATGCCGGATAACCACACTAATACACAGGCATATAAAGAGGGACCACAAGAGAGCAATAAATGCAGAAAATCACCTTGCAAATAGATGCCTTCTCTCTACCCAGGACCCTTAGGCAGAGTAACCCCATATCACTTTCTCACCACTCCATTCTCTTTGCCCTGAGGATCTCTGGCCGCCAGCAGTGTGCCAACCCTCCAATGTCCAGCAATCTTTTGATTTGTAACTAGGTTCATGTGAGAGACAGGGACTCTTACATAGCCCCTTATGTTAAGAGCAGCAGACATCTTTTAACCTGCACTCCAGCCACAGAGTGCACAAAATCAAAACAGATGTATAACTTATTGCTTTGTCTAAAATGTAACTACAGCTTGTATTTTCTTAATGTTTTCCCTTGCTATAAGTGACAATTGTGCTAAAAAGAACCTGGTGCTTCTTGATCTAGTTACTTATTTTATGATAAAATGTACAAACCACATGCTTGTTAGTCAGTCAGGTGGATCTTACTATTTCTTCCTCTATATTTTCGTGTTACCATTATTTCGACCTGGTAAGCGCCTATTCATTTATTCCGCCAACAATCATTCCAAATAAAAAATTTTTTTTTAAAGAAACTTCATTTCTAATTTTTTGAAAATGAAATATTTCATTTGCCCAGTAATATTGAAGTGTCAACTATATACTTTTTTGTAATTTCCCCCCCCTCCCCATTTCCTTTTTTGTATGGCATAAATTGTTTTTGATGTAGCTCCAAGTGAAATTTTCATATGAGCGCTAACGTGAGAAAACAATTTTTTTTAACCCTCTGCCCCAACCCAGCCCCCTTCCACCTCTCCTTCAGTCTCACCCCCCTCCGACTATTTCAGTTTTTTCCATGGTGGGGCAAAGAGGCAGGTGCCAATACAATGGAGGTGCAGGGTAGGTTGCTGGTTAAAAGATAATGCAGACGGTCAGGAACAACTGGAAGACTACTGGTCCACTGATCCCGGATGCCTGCCAAAAATAGGGTGATAGATATTTGAGCCCCTTTGTAACCTACCGGATTCAAGCTAGCCTGGAGGATGAGGTTTGATACCCGAAATCGGGCCCAGGATGCATAATTCTGGTCCAGGGAGGACCTGGCTTGGCAGTTCAGGCTGGACTGTTCCCATGGAAGCAGGGTCAAGATTGATTTGCATATGGCTGGGTCAGAACTGGAATGGCATGGTGAGCAAAAAAACTATGGATTTAACCCAGATCTGTGACTGGGGGTGAATGTTTGATTTGTTCAGCATTCCGTCCATCATCTGTTCTTTTTGCATTTGCCAAAAATAGGGCAATAGAGATTTGAGCCCCTTTTGTAACGTACGTGGGCTTGCGGCCTGAACAGAATGAAAGAGATTATATGTTATTTCAGTTAATGTACTTAGATAATAGCAAACGAACACTGTTCAACCGGATTGTAGAAGCTGACTGCGCCCTTTTCCAACACTTCCCCCGGCACCATATTCAAATTTTAGGGAGTTGTAGGACCTCAGCCTTATTATGTGCAATGACTCCGTATTCTATCTCATGAAACCTTTCTATGTAGTCTGTAGACTTTCTGCTTAGTCTGTACACTACTTAACATTTTAAAAGGCATTCTGAGCTTCTCATTGTCTGCCCTCTCACCACACAAAAAGTGCCTACTCCTTGGCAACAGGAAGCACATCCACAATTTAGTGAAGAGCAAGAGGCCTTATCAGGTGCGGCTGCTACTAGGAGCTCCATATAGCTCCACTATGGTTAAACTGAAGGAGTGTTACCAGGTTTCTGCCTGCCACTCCAGAGGAGGAGGAGGAAGATAAAGTCCAGTGCCAAGGAGAGGGTGGTGAGATGGAGAAGCAGTCTGATTTGTGAGGAATTTGGACCCATCCTGCCCGGGAGAAGAATCAAAATGCACGCTGAGTAACCTACCAGCTGTATAAACAAATCCTTAGCAGAGGAAAAACAGGACACTACTCCTTTCATATGCCAACTATGCATTGGCAACTTAAGTTGAAGCATAAAAAAGGAGTACTCAAAGTTGCAGAAAGATCATGAGTTGAAGCACAAAAAGGCAACACATGATCAAGCATTCTGGCAGAGAAGAGAAAGAAGAACAGCAGGAAACCAATACACACCACAAAGTCTTTATTCCCTACTGTAAGGAGTACTAGGTACACATATGGTGTGGTGAACAAAACAAACGATTTGGGGAAGAGAAGATCGGAACAATCTCTGGAAGTTCCATCGAGCCAGGCCCTGAACCCAACACCCCGCAGGAACCCAACCCACCACTGCGCAAGGCGTTCGGTGGTGCGCAGCAGAGTGATGGTCCAAAAGCCTTGCCTCCAGCCAGGCACTAAGCCCAACCATCCACAGGTGCTCAACCCCTGCACAGCATTGGTTTGACCCGCTGGACAGACTACTGCAGGCAGCCAACCCCCACTTCACACAGACTGCAGTGTGACAGTTGGCCGCAGAGTATGACCATGACCAAACCCATCTATTTGGATTTCAGTACTGCTATACCTCACTGGGTATCACAATATTGGGTGCTAGTACCGTGGTCCGCCACAAGGAATGATATCTGGCCAGACCCAGTGCTCAACTCCCCACAGGTGCCCAGCCTCCAGCCAGGCCCTGTGTCCATGACCCCGCAGTCATCCATCCCCACACTGTGCACAACCTTTGGCTGTGTGCAGTGGGGGGGGGGGGAGAGGGGTTGGTCACAGGGTGTAACTGAAGACCATACTCTGCACCAAACACTAGAGGTGGCGGCCACTCCTCATGTGGGTGCACAACACAAAACAGGTGGCCTAACACCCCCCCCAATGGGCTTGGCCTCAGGCTGTGTGCTACGGGCTGGGGGGGGGGGTCAGACTGTGTGCCACTGTGCACGGGCTACAGCCTGCATAATCGCAGTTGATGCAGGTTCTGGCCTATGACCAGATGCTTCTTTCCCCCCTCCCCCGCAGTATTGCAAAGCTGGTACCACATTGGGCTACCTCGCTGGGTACCGCAACCTGATTGTTTTTTTTTTTATTTAAGGGGGCTGGGGTCACTTGGGGACCCCCACACATGGCCCTGGGTGTCAAGTTGTGCCTAAACTGCCCCCTTATATGGTCTTTGAATTTTTTCCAGAACGCAGGAACTGCGTTCCCGAGTCCTGTAATTGCTGCCACAACATATTCTCCATGTTGTGGCCAGTCATACAGGATCCGCGCATCCACTTTGAGTGGACCAATCAGACCATATTTAGACACCAAATGTCCATATATCTGTAACTTTATACCAGCGTTAACCCCTTCATACCCACCCAAGCACCTTTTTAAATGCTAACTTCTCAAAAAACAGCTAGACTGATTTACACCAAATAACAGAAAGCATGTTTTCTGCATTAAGTTCTAACTTTTTGCCAAATCTGGCATCATTCTGTTCAGCCATTTTTTTTAAAATCAGAGAGCAAACTTTGCTATGAAAATTAACATGTGAAATAACACTTTTGCCCTACCCCTTTTCCTTGGCCCAACTTAAAGGATCAGCACAAACCTTTCCATGAAGGAGCCAAAGTGCATGAACTGTTTCTTTGAACGCTTCATGCAGATTTGTCAAATGGCGCCAAAGTTATTACAAAAACAAAATGCTTTTCATATGGAAATTCTGACCTAACTATAACAACACAGTGAGATATATATATATACACATATATATATATATATATATATATATACACACACACACACATATATACACGTTCCTTTAACCCAAACACCTCACCGATATACTTAGTGATATTTTTGATACATGAAATTGTATGTCCGAAATTGTGTGGGTACACCTCTTCTTCAAATAAGATTGGTGGATTTCTAACGGGGAAACATTTTAATTGGAGTAGCCACTAAATAACTTCTCCTCTGAACTTCTAAGGTAGCAGTACAGTTGGCTGACAACAGACATATTTTACTAAACAAGCACTTTCAACAAAAAAAGGGCAGGCCTATAAATGAAAGTGACTTTTCAGTCACTGGGGCGTTTAGCCGCTCAGTCACTCAGATTTGCTTTCGGTTACTCATCCTTGTACTCACGCATCCATTCATTCACCAGCCAACTAATTCTTGCATTCACCCACTCACCTAAATACTGTAAAATAAACATAAAATCACCAAGCATATGCCAGATAAAATAAAAAACAATAGAAAATAGTAAAAACTGCCCCTTTATGTATATGTTTGCACTTTTTAAGATTTAAATTACAAGTGCCTGCCAGACATAAAGCTTTCAAGCCAGATCTAAAAATGTTCTTTAATGTACACATATAGTTAAATTACAAATATGTTCAGAATTTCAGTTGGCAAACAATATACAAACCCTGCTAGGAGGATCTATTTTCACAGTGCAAATTTTCTTCTCCAAGGATCGGTCAATGGTGGAAAACAAACACCAAAACCCTTACCTAATATGGTAATCTTTGAGACGTGATGTAAAAAAATACCCGTCTACAGGCTTTAACAAAGGGTAATAACAATACACCCTTAAAGGCATATTGGCTTGAACATATGCTTTTCACAATAAATAAGCCAGGCCTATTGTAATACCTTTTCAAAATAGAGAGATCAGATCGATGGCACTGGACATAATTTCTTGCAATAAACCAATCAGGCAAATTGCGTTTATCAATGGCTTTCAAAAATAACCAATTCAGGTCCTCTGTATTGAGCATATGCTTTCCTAAAGATCAGGCACACAGTCATAAAATTACAAATCTGTTCGCAATTATGGTTGCTAAAGCAATATACAACCTCTCCAACGAAGGCCAAACAATTATCAAACAGTGCAAATCTTCTTCCCCCAGGATTTGTCAGCAAGGATAATCAACAACAATCCTTGAAATTTAAAGTAACAAAGCACATGTCTAGAGGCTTTGACACAGCATAACAACAATGCACCCTTAAAAGTCTAGTGGACTTAGCATAAGCTTTTCACACTAAATGTGTCACAACTCCTGCCTTTGTTCTAGCCTAACCTTTTCCAAAGAACAAATTAGGCTTATAGCCTTGATCATTAGCGTGTCATCATAACAAACTCAGGTCTACTGTATTGAACATAATCCCTCCAACGCAAGCAGTCTTTTTCAGCAGAAGCACGCACCTTCTGCCCAAACGTTTTAGAAACAAGCATTGTAAAGCCAACAGTTAGTGCCTTCTTTGCGACCTACTGGCTTTGCAGTGTAGTGTTTTAGCCATGTTGCATAGCATCCTGATGCTGTGCATCAAAGTCAAAGTTTTTTTTTAGGTCTCGCCTGAGCCAGCGCATGCGCTGCACTGGCGAGACATTTAGTGTGTGGGCTTTAAAAAGCCGACCACGGCTTTTTGGCTGGCATAGAGCGTGCTGTTACGCGCACAATGACGAGCAGAGGCGCCATCTGGCTTTCCTCTCTCGTCATGGTGCGCGCACACCACTCGCCAGCCTGCTTTCACTTTTGCCGTCGCACGCGCACCACTCGCGAGCTTCTTTTTAATTTTCTTTTAGCGCGCGCACAACTCCTGGGCTTGTTTTTTTAACTTTCACTTTTTTGTCATGCAGGCCCGTGAAGTGTGCCCCTCTGTTAACGTTCTCCCATGCCGGGCACTTGCTTCCTCTGTGCTTGAGCGTCTGCCACCCACCAGTGCAACAGTGGCTAGACCTCTGCATCCAAGAGGTGGTACTACCCTTCTTGCCTTTCAAAATTTTGCTCCACATCATCCACACCAGGTGTTTGCCAGCCAGCAAGGTTTATGGGGTCTAGTTTGACGTCCCCCATCGGAATTTCACAGCGTAAACACAGTCAAACACTGCAAGTCTCACCACACTCCATCCCTGAGCCCCCAGAGTTCATATTAGAGCCCCAACATGATGAGAGAGTGACAGCTCCAAGCCTGAGGTTCAGCATCTACTACAAATCAAACCGAGCTGGATCGCTTCTCCTAAAAGACGGCACACCCCACCACTAGGATCGCTTCCGCTAAAAGACGGCACACCCCACCACTAAGTGGGCTTTTAGACTGTCTTTTTTATTGTCCTGCACTGCACAGTCTTTGATTCATTAAAATGGCAGACCTAAGTGGTCACGAATGACATCACCTACATCCAGTCCTATCAGACGCAGTCCATCCTATCAGCTGCATCCAGTGCTGCTAGTTGCAACCACAGCTATCAGTTTCATTAAGTGGTATCTGTTTCATTCACTACCATCAACTGCACTTACCACAAGCAGGCCTTACAGTGAAAATATGAGAAAACAAGCACAGCTGTGTAAATCATGATGTCAATACATGCACACTAGCCTCTGGCTCCAGCAATGGATGGTTGTATTGTACTGCTAGTTGTAAAGCTCTTTCTTACCCTTTGAAAGCCCAAACCACTTTTAGGATGGTCCTATTGCACTATTTATATAGCGCTTCATATACCCAGCGAGTTTATGAAGCGCTCCGGTTTGCATGACGTTCTGGTGCACCATCTGAAAAGGGTAGCTCCCAAAGTCAGTTTGATACACATATGTACTACGGCAAAACGATTATTCCTTCTGTTACGCTTGCCATGTGTGACTGTGATCACATAGATACTGATTAACCGAGGGCACGCATCATAATTGTGGGATTGTGTCTTGATTACTGAAACATATGTATCTGGTTTTATACAACTACCAAATTCAAAAGCTACACATTTTTTTTTTTTAAATGTGCGCTGAGTATTCCTTGGCTTACCAAGATGGGCACCTATCACCGACCACTTGAATCAATTACATTAGCTTCCTGTTCACAAAGGCATCAAATTCAAAAGCCAATGTATCTGTCATAAAGCAAATGGCAACAGCACCTCATTCATAAAGAAGATGATGCAGAATCAGGCGCTGTGTTTTTTTCCTGTTGCAGCAACAAGGTTATGGAAATCTCCCCCTTTCTCGCTTCACCTAATTGCACATTACTTGTGCTTTGGGAAATCTCTGAAAACGTTTCTTTTTGTTGACTAATGAATTTGCTGGGCCTGTTTCTCAGTACTGTGTGATAGAGCATCACTCAGCGCCGGCACAGGCAACACTCAGCGCCGGCACAGGCAACACTCAGCGCCGGCACAGGCAACACTCAGCGCCGGCACAGGCAACACTCAGCGCCGGCACAGGCAACACTCAGCGCCGGCACAGGCAACACTCAGCGCCGGCACAGGCAACACTCAGCGCCGGCACAGGCAACACTCAGCGCCGGCACAGGCAACACTCAGGGCCGGCACAGGCAACACTCAGGGCCGGCACAGGCAACACTCAGGGCCGGCACAGGCAACACTCAGGGCCGGCACAGCATCACTCAGGGCCGGCACAGCATCACTCAGGGCCAGCACAGCATCACTCAGGGCCAGCACAGCATCACTCAGGGCCAGCACAGCATCACTCAGGGCCAGCACAGCATCACTCAGTGCTTCTTACACTTTTAATTACAACTTCTCAGCATGCTGCACAGCAGCCACACTTCTCTACAGCACAGCTTAGAAACATTGCCAAAGTCAATAGCTCTACCTAAACACTTATAAGGCCTCCAATGCATAGCCAATAGGTCTCGCCTTTGGGACATTATAAATGTTTAGTTATCCAGCACAATATCCTAGATTAGACAACATCAAGTGTTGCATGGCTATTCACTTATAAGGTCCCAAAAGCGAGACCTATTGGCTATGCCAATGCTTGTTTTAAAAGCCTTTAACACTGCCACCAACGTAATTTTGTAGGCCGGCTCACAATGTTTTCATGTGACTACAAAATGATGTGGCCGCTTTTTGTTCTTTTTTTAGTAACCAATCCGAGTTGGATCAGAAACTAAAAAGAAAAGAAAATGCACAAAAGCGTTTTTAGATTTTTAAAGGTGGATGGAGTGGAGCAACAGGAGACAGAAGTGGGGTGTTGAAGCAACATGAGAGTTGGTGAAGGTAACAGAGGGCACGGTGACAGGGGGAAGCAATAAAAGAGAGAAGGAGGGCACAGGTGAGTGGAAGCACATGAGCCAGTGCAGGGGAAAGAGAGAGAGGAAGAGAAGTACACAAAGCAGTGGCGTAACGAAACTTGAGGGGGCCCACCTGCAAAGTGCATGAAGGGGGCCCCCTCCGACAACACTCAGGAGCTCTGCTGACAGGGTACTGGGCTGAAGGGGCCCCCTGGAGCTCGGGGCCCCCTGGAGCTCGGGGCCCCCCGCACCGCGGGGGCCTTTGTTACGCCCCTGACACAAAGGAGACAGCTCGAGAAAACGTGCCCTCTCGTGGAGTGCTTAACACAGAAGAAAACCAATAATGCTTATAAAGCAAGTATAGTAAGTAGAAATACGAGTCAGTCAAAAGATGGTAAAGAGGCAATGCTCTATGGGAGGGACAAACATAAGACTGACAAGCTGGGACAAGAATAAAAAGCAGGCAAATGACAGCGACCAGAAAGCTAACCAATGATAAGTAATGGGCGGGCTCAAAGCCCCTTTAAGTTCTTGCTGAGCTACAGTATGTCTTGCAACAGGCAGCACATGTGCCATCTAGTAGACTGGACCTAAAAGTTATCAACATATTGGCAGAACCTCAGTGCCTCTCTCAGTACTGCTTCTTAAAGTTTTTTCTGGAGACCACAAAAGTTCTGGCGAGAGCTGCACGATCAAGCCAGACCTAAAAAACATGTACTGTCCAATATATGTCTTTCCAGATAAGCATTTGTTTAAATAAGAAACAACAACCTATGTTCAACACACATCAGAGACTGCAAGGCACATTTTTCCTTTAATGTGGATTTACTGATTTGTCACCATGCAATTAACTCTGCCTACACTGATGACATAGTACTGAGGGCAATATATGTTTTCTCAAACCATTTAAGTGGAAGGTTGGTACCTGGCATGAGAGGCGATGGACAAAGGGCTCTAATTTTGTAATGTATGTTCCTTCAAGCTGCCTAGTCATTCTACCTTCACCAGCACGTGAGGTTCAATTAGAAGGTGACAGAGTAGAGAGACTGGGCAGGACAGACTGCATGGCGTCTCATTTATTAAATAAGTGAACCGCTTCCAGAGCTTTAAGTGGGTCAGGTCCCTCCGTGTCTCAGCCTCTGCAGTAATTAAACAAATCAGACAGTGAAACAAGTCCCTCTTGGACCCTATATTCATGGGCTTAACATTACAGACAAAAACACTGAACAGGGACTGTAAAAACTAAGGGTGTAGTTCCTCTCTACATTTCACGTGTTTTACTTAATCTTGCACTCCCCAAGACTGTTTGCTTTTTCAAGGATGATGATGTCTTTATGTAGTTTGCGTGCAGCAGTTTACTCTCCTATACCTCTTCATGTGAGCAGAGTCATCTCTAGGTGTCTGTGTGAGTTCAGGTTGTGAGTGGGTGCTAATAATGGATTACAATCTAGAGCTTTGAAGCCAAGCTGGAAGGCAGTGCGAGTTTCTCACAGAGCCTGTCAGTGAGTCATAAATGTGTTCAGAATACATGCCCATTCAATCCTTGGCCTCTCGGCAGATAGCACAGAACAATGGTCATTGTGCCAACTAAAAGTGAAAGAGAGGAAAGGAAATAGAAGCAGGAGAGTAAAAAGTACCCTGAAGAGAAAAGAGACTAGGTGCGAAACGCAGATAGAGGATTTCAGAAAGATGTGGGGAGAAAAAGGGCAAAGTATCTAACAGAACGACTGTAAAGTAAAGTGATGTGAAGGGAAAGAAAGAACGAGTGATTAAAACATCCCAAACACTACCATACCTTATAATGATTAATTCACAACCTCATATTTTCAAAACGTAAACATTTTCCATTCCGATTATCCACAACACATTGTTGTTACTCATTTATCTAATGCTGCTAACAAGCACTGGCAAAGCCAATAGGTTTGTCTTGTTTTAGGTGCATGTCTGTTACTTTGTGAAATGCCTGCATGCAATAAGAGAACACTCACAGAGAAGCACCAAAACACTGGTGTGGTGGTACTCTATGGGAAGAACACAAATTGAGTTTACATGTTTTAAGTAACACCCTTAATTATATAGGCCACACCTACTGGGAAGGTTCTTAGTTGTGCTCCTTAGGCCACGCCCCTGTAAGAGAACCACCCCCACACCTTTTCATCCCACTTAAAACCCTGACTGCTATGAATGCTCCCATTAAATGCTCAGTCTTTTTCAATCATCCTAATATCGCGCTCTGCAGTGGATCTGTCAGAATGAGCTTCTGAGGCCCACACAGCTGCATCTGCACTCACGCCTACATTCCCTCCATTTTCCTTCATTCGAGAGACAGAGCATGAAGGATGCTTTCCTTTGATCCTAACAACGAAGAAGAGGTGTGAGAAGCATTGGAGGTGAAAAGGGTGCCACATCCACCTTCCATACAGCTATTATGGGGCTCTTGGCACCCGGTGAAAGAAATACATGAAGTACCGGACGGTCCTTCAGCTGGGGGAGCTTCCAATCTAGCAGCAGAAGGCATAAGGAAAAGTCACTGTACCGCAGTGCAACTCAAAGTGCTGTAGATAAGTGTGCACACTTCCCACATTTGAGGGAGAGGAGCATAGAAATTGCAAAAGGCTTACAAGATGTCAGGAGTCATCCTTAAACAGCTTGGCAGCTGTGCACCCCTTGAAGGAAAAGAGAAAGTGAAAGTGAAGAGTTGGAATTATACACCCAGCAAGGGTGGTGGTTGTGTTCTCCTTTAGTAAAACAATACAATGATACATTAAATATGGATGAAATTCCTAGCACACAGAGATCTTGGGCTGACTCATGCTAGGTGTCATGCTTTGTCCACCCTTCTTGCACATGTAGAGTATTATATAGGTTTTCTGTTATCAATTCTGGACTTTATTTAAACAAGTACAGGAAAGCAAGGAGCGGCAAGGGCTATTAAAGCAACCATGTTGAAGTCTGAGATCCAAGAACATTACCCATGGATATGAACTAATTATTTTTTAGGTGGTTTGCCTGGTTTCTTTTTAATACTGAATGAGGCTTGCAATATAGAATTCTGTACATACTGGGCAACACCCACTCCAAGGTCTTTAGGATGGATCTGTCAGGGTCTCCTGATTGTGAAATGCTGCAAGGCTCTTGGCCTGGCACCCAAACACACAGGCTATGAGCAAGTTCTGTTATTGGAGACCTCACCTCAGTGACTAGAAACAGACATTCTCATAGCCTTCTAGCTACAATCATGAAGAGATCAGTAAGGATGTATCAATGTTTTAGCAATTACAGACAGAATGGTTGCCAGAAGCTGGCGGCAAGATGGTCTAAGACTTTGGGGACAAAGATCACTCCAAAAAATATTACGCTGGCATTAGAAACTATAGAAGAATCAGTTCATTCTGTCAATTTAAGACTACAGCAATTCCGTCCAGTTTGCATGCTCTATTATACCCCTGAGAAGATTGCTAGCTGGGCTCCGAGGGTACAAGGAGGGGATAGGAAAAAATGCCCCACATGTGGGGTGTATGCTGCGGGCATAGTACATATGTTTGTTAACTGTCCAGATTTAGAAGTGTTTTGGCAGAAGATATCCCAGGTGATAAGGCAACGTATAGGGGTAGATTTCACTCCTACAGTTATGGAAATCTTACTGGGCTATAAAGAAGAGAGTCAGGGTATGCAGCGGCTTATTACAATCTTATTAGTTGGTGCCCGACTTACTATAGCTAGGGCCTGGATATCTCCAACACCCCCCACCATAAGGGAATGGTGGGCTATAGTAAGGGACACTTACGAGATGGAGAAAGCTCTAGCTCGAGTAAGAGGAACTCGTTCTTTGTTGAAGTTAGATACTATATGGGGGCCCTTGGCATTAGATATTTTAAGTTAATAGATCTGATTGTACAAACATTTATCATATAATTTGGAGGGAAGGTGTTTTTTTTCCTCAAGAAGTAACGGGATTGAGCGATAATAAGTTTTGTATCGTACTATACTGTTTTCTTTTAGAAATGTTTATTTTCTACATGTTTCGATGCACTATTTATGAAGATCTTTTTCTTCTACTTTGTAACGATGTTTAACTTGCTGACAATAAAAAAAAAGTTGGTAAATTAAAAAGAAGATATCAGTAAGGTCTCTGAAAGACCCATGGACTTGGTGACCCTAAGATGCCGCTCAGAATATTAGGCTTGACCCTGCAAACAGAGCCTGCCAGTTGAAGGGCAAGGTGGAAAGACCATGTCCAGGGGGCTCGGAGAGTAGGAAAGCTTAGCGAAGACGCTGATTGAAGATCACGCCCAATGGAATCTGACTCTCAGGATACTTAAGCAGGGCCGATTCAAGGCCAGGCCCAGAGAGCTCTCTGGATGCGCTGTTAAGCACAAGGCCTGGCCAAAGGCCAAGCCCTGCACTAACAGCGCTCTGCCTACTGCCGAAGAGGGCTCAGCAAACCTTCCTACTCTGTACAGGCTAGCTGAAGGCCCCTCCCTGCATGCAAAGCCTGCTCAGTAAGGATGCAGGAGGGTCTCGCCTCTGCCCTTCCACTCAGCACAGGGCCTGAACAAATGCCAGTCCCTGCAGCCAGGCCACGGGTGTGTTAAAGTAGAGCATCTTCAGTGATGCAAAAGGCGAGTTCATTGGAGATGCGATATCAGCAATAATATCATTTGTGTTGTCATCTGTGACATCTTGCATGAGGTCATTAACGATACATTTGAGGAGCTATGGTCGCAAAGTTCACCTTTATGGATGAATTTCTGTCATCTGTAGGTTTTGGATCATAATAACAACTTCCCTCAACTGGTGTTTCTCAGCAGAATGTTGATGATTTTTATAACAGGCGCTATTTTCCAATCTTGGAAAAGTGAGATCATCTCCATTAAATAAAGCAATAGAAGTGTTGTTATAAAAATAAATCCTGCTCCCGAGCAAAACGTGAATTCATTTAATCAAAAGATAAGTCCATAAAGGAGTATTGATCCAAAATCAGTGTTCTTCTTTATTTTCAAGTTGTCATCACATTCAGAAGCCACAGATATTTCACAGACGGTTCGTATCATCACATAGATGTAATCGATGTAGCCAACACGTGTTTCGTCTTTGGTTTATCGCCCATTGACTTCCTCAGGGCAAATGGTAACTTGAGAACAGGTCCGCCAATATCCAGGCAAGCCTGCAGATAATCCCATTCAGCATGGGTCTTAGTATCAGGTGACCTGATACACGTTCTTATATTATACTCTACCCCTTGGATACAAGAAATACGAAGACCCATGCTGAATGGGATTATCTGCAGGCAACCCCACTGTGGTAAGATACCGATTTAAGGAGAAGCAGTGAAGTATCCATTATGGTTGTAAGGACTACAATACCCATAATCCTTCTACGAACACGCCCACTGAGGCAGAATTTAAAAACCACGCTGCAAGTGCGGCGTCACTTTTACTCACCTGATCTCTACTGCCCTGAGCCAGTGAACAAGGTTAACGCTCCCGAAACGCGTATGGTGACAATTGGGCTGATGAATTGCTTGAACTGTTGTGGATGTAACCCTGCTGTCTGCCAATAAAGGAAACCGAAATAACACGCTGCGTGTGGCATTCTCTAAGTGGAGCACTTATCGATTGGAATATATATATATATATATATATATATATATATATATATATATATATATATACATATACATATACACACACCTGAACAAGGGCATAGTCCATCTTCACACCCAGGATCTGGAACAGCATGCACACGGATATCCCAAATGTCGCAGCCCACCTGCAAGCCACAAAGATGAACACACTTCGTTTTTGGAAGCATTCCCTAGTGGCAGGTATCACGTTTTCAGACCTGGATTTTCATTTCACAGATCCTTTTTTTATCAGCAAAAGACTACAAGTCCCAGGATCCACTGGCTTGGCAAATAAGAATCCACGATTAGAATCAGGAATGTTTGCTTAGTGGAGTGAACTGTCAGCCCCGTTTACTCCTGTAAAGAAACTGTGACAGGGCAGGTACATGTTTGTTTTGTTTTTAATTTAAGGGGTTGTTTGCAAAGTCTGGGCCTAAGGACATATACCGTGTATTTGAACACTGAAGGTGTTCGCGGAGAGCTCAATTTTGAGGCATGGCGGGACATTCGTCTGAAACCTACTTTAAAAAAACACCACAAAAGAAACTCGCACAACAGGTGAAAGCGTCATCGCCTCCTCCCAGTTCTGACAAAGGGGTGGGGGGGGTGTCCAGTTACCCCACCACAGCCTTCCTCGAGTGTAGCAGTGGTTTGAAATGTTAATGCACAATTACGAGCATGGGTTTCAGTTCCCATTCTAACAAGATTGCCTAAGGAACTTTATCGGATTTCATCGTGCCACGAACAGGTTTCCTTCCACAAAGAAAACTTCCAACTTTAGTCATTATATTGTTGTTCTTGCACAAAATCTTTCTTTGTCGAGATAATGCGATGGGCGGATCCTTTTTTTGCACGACGAGGGGTGCCAATGGGACTGGGTCTACGTAGTGAACAAACTCAGTGACTGAGTATTTCGGCGTCATGTGGGGGGGGGGCTCACAAATAAAACATAAAAGTGGAGGGGGAAAAACGCACGACCCGAGCGTGACCCCTGAATATACTTCGGAGTGCATATGGGCTCAATTGCATGCGGCATAACGCATAAAGCTAACATACAACTTACGCGGGTTTTTCCACTTACCCATGCTTATTCGCGCGCAGTGCATCAGCGAACGCCATTTGTGAGACAAACCCGGAGAGCAGGCTGTGAGTCAGGACACCTGGTGAAAGTGGATTCTGGTACGTGGTGGCTTGCACACAGCTTTCAAGGAAGCTTCATACCAAAGAAAGGCGGGTTAAAAAAGCCGGGCTACAAACCAAAAAACAAACCGCCCGAGTCCCATCATTTCTGCAGCATGTTGAGAACCAAAATGAAGGGCCTGCAGGACAAATGCGTTTAAGGACTAACTGCAAGCTGCCTCTCCCCTCCCACGCCCCCACCCCGGTCTACTAACAGCAGACAACACAGCTGTGATGTACAGGTGACAAGTTTTCCAAAAGCACCTGAAGGGCTCGCCCAGCTTCGCATTCTTATTTAAACCCAGGGCTTTAAGTGGAATAAAAAAAAAGTGTCTCTAAATGCGCAAGGCCAAAGAATCGTGTCAGTGAGTCCTTTGCAGGGCGTGGCCTAAATGAAATGACTCTAGAATCCTATCTCACAAATTCCAAAAGTAAGCATGCGATCAGTAGGGAAAAGCCATTTGTTCCATTTGAGCAAGAGTCTGATTCACATTTCGCTCTTTCCTTTTGAGACCTATTATTCCCCTTCCTACCCGATTCAGGGCCCAGAATGCACACCGTGCCAGCTGCACCTGCAAACAAACAAAGTGGGACTGCCAGCAGGCTCCATGGCTCACCATTTACCAGTGCAGTGTGCATGTAGAAAGAGAGAGGCCGAAAACACACATTATGATTAAGGCTCCCAGTTTTCCGAACAATGTCCTTTCTGTCTGTATTTATTTTGAAAACCAGGAAAATACTGAAAATTGTGCTTTTTGTGAAATACTCTCCATGCTGTCTTTCATGAATTTGAGGCAAAAGCTGAGCAGATAGACATAATGGGGAGTTACAAAACAGGATCAGATTTCCTTAATAAAGGCATATGTTGACATATATTTGTAGTAATATGCACCCGTGAGTGTAGTGTTTTGTTATTCGTGGCTGCCTAATTTGCTAAAAAGCGACAGGCATCCACGTATGAGTGCAAGCCTAAGAGTTAAATCAATGTGGAAATGTATCATTTTATGACTCTATTCTCAAAACACAAAATAAATATGGATAAATACCAATAAGAAGGCCAACAAATAAATATGGATAAATACGGAGAGAAATGTTAAAAACAATAAATACCATAAAATAAATTAACATAAATTGTTACGAAAATAAATACCATAAAACCGGGAGCCCTAATGGAGTGCTTCACACAAAAGAAAAAAGTAGTGCTTGAAAAGCAAGAAGTGGAATCAGCGATGTCAGCCAGTCGAATGACTGTAAAGAGGCAATACTCCATAGGAGGGACAAACACCAGCCAACATTAAGCAATGGGTGGGCTCCAAATCCGTCTATGTTCTTGGTAAGCCACAATATGCATCACAACAGACTGTCTAGTAGGCTTGACCTAAAAAGGGACCTTCACTTAAAACTAGCCACTGTATCTCTCTGCTTCCTTTCAATCAAATAACCATTTTCTCACTCTCCATCCTCTACATACCTTGCTTTCTCTTAGTGTAACCTACTGTAAGCCACATGCCTAGGGTGACCAGATGACTTCATGGCACATGGACACCAGTTTTCCAGTCCAGCACTTTCCTTTTACAAGTAATTACTTTCATGTGTCTTGGTGTAATTGGCTTGAAGGAATCAAACTAACCCTCTCCTACCCAGAAGGTGGCAATTTGTTAAATTAAATGGCAGGACTGAAAAACTGGTGTCCCACAGACATGGAGTCACTGGACCTCCCTATGCATGCCTGTCTGCCTTTTTTCTTCTATTGTGTTTCTGCCATTTACCTACATCTCTCCTCAAAGACCACAGTCTCCTTCTTTGAAATATTACCCTGCAACAAAACGTAATCTTCTCTTGCCTATCGTTTCATCCCACCAACCATTAGATGAATTCCTGTGAACTCATATACCCCCCAGCTAATGATCACATCTAACTCCTATTCATTTCGTCTACCACAAAGAAACTGGAGTGAATGCAGGGAACGCTTTTCTTTATAGACCAATGCTAAGCCCAGCAAACAATAATAACCACTGGATTAATCACTATTCTTGAGTTCCAGTGTAAAATGCTGCCTCCCTCATAAGGGGTAGTAAGCGCTATAAAATGCAAATATTATAACAATATAAATCAACGTGATTTTTTAATCTCATTAGAAAATCAGGATGCAAGTTCTAAAATGGAAAGAAAAACCTTGGATAGGATAGTCTATTGCATGGACCTAGAAAACTTGAAAGCTCTGCAGTAAACAGTGCTGGCACAAGTGGTACTATGCACCATTCCTCTATTACAGCAAGTGAATTTGTGTGTGTCGGATATGGGGTCTTTGCTGCTCTACCCTGAGGAGTTGTAAAGAGATAGCAAGTAACGTAAAATGGTGTCCTATCGACATGGAGTGATCTATCGAATCTTACTGTGCCTCTTGCACCAGTACTGCAGATCTATCCCTTAACCCTTGTTAATATCGCATGGAAGCAACGGGTTATTCTCAGAAGAGCCATTAATAGAGGAAAGAGCCAAGCATCATAGTAACCTCAAGGCATGCCGGAGAATGCAAGAAAGGCAATGGTAAGGGAACCTGGCACTTACAAATCCCAGATTGGAGTAGATGAGGACTGGATCCAACTAAAGCAAGATTCCTGGAGATGCAGCGGTAGAAATTTCCATTCCTCTTTCCTCAAGAGTAGCAGGCTCTTATGGGAAGGAGAAAGAGGAAACAAGGAGTAATAGTAAGCTGGAGTTGCTGGAGCGTTTGTGACAAATGGTACTGATGGCTCCAGTTTCTTATATAGTCAGGAAAAAATAAAAAAAAGAATAAGCAGCAGCAAGTGGCATATAGAAATAGAATCATCCATTATCAATTGGTGAAAGGATTGTTGCAACATGAAAGTGTGAAAGCCATGAAGGATTGGGTAAAACAATAGGCGTAACTTCCCGTTCTAGAAAAATGGAGAACTGGGATAGAAACCATTTTTGTGATGCGTCCATGAATCAGAAGAAATTTCAGAAATGGTGTTAGAAGAAAGATGGTTGGTAAGTGAAATATTACAGAGCACAGAAACAGAGTTGGAGGTGGAACAGCAAGGCCATCTCCCCAAACGACTCTCAAAGAGAAAACAGTAAATGTGAGGGTCTGAATTTGTTAAAGACCAAACTCACATTGCAGCATCCTGACCAAGGCTGCCGCACTGGAAGAAAGTTCAACAAACACTTCCTGCGTGAAAGAACAAACTTTGCGTAAGAAAACACACTGTCCATGAAGTGTCTGCGGACCTGGCAAGAGCACAGAGGTATAGCAACTTTAACCGATCCTCACCTTAGCTTTACTTCATCCCATGTCTCCTCAAAAACATTCAACCTCTATTTTGTCTCAATCAACATCCTCGCATTCCACCTGAAACCCCTCAACCTCACCTTGAACTGCCCTTACTTCAACTGTACCTCTCTCCTACCCTCATCTGAACTCTACCTCCTCAACCTAGCTTCACCTCATCCCAGTCACCTCAAACTCATTTTAACTCAAGGTCACCTCAAACTCGCTCTTCTTTGCTCCTCCTCTCCTCCCAAGTCCTAACTACCCCACCCCCCATTTCAACTCACTTCCTCCCACCTCACCAAATTGTACCACGCCTAGTAATTTTTACTAATTTGGGATGCTCTGTTTACTAGTGTTTACTACGATATTTACAAAGGCTTAGCTCCAGCTGGGATATTTGGGGTGTTACACCCCACAAAAAAATGTATTCTGTAGTGAATAGTTGGGTGTAAGTGCTTTCAGTCGGGTAATGTGAAGTGCCTGTTGGATTTCACTGGAAATTTTGACATGCCCACACTGACAAAAACACACCCTCTCTCGCCTATGTTTTGAGGGCCTAAGAAAATGTTGATTCATTTGAAAAATATTGTATCTTAAATACCCCTAACGAGCTGCCCCCTCACTCTTTCCATTGCCCCTTCAGCCCCCCTCATGTCCTGCTTCTCATATAATGTGTTTTAACAAGATGTCCTAGCGTGATTGGTGGAAAATCTGAAGCTCAACCCCCCCCAATCATACTGACCAAGCTACGAGCCTGGACATTTTACCTACTACTCCATGTTTCTTTTGGGTAAAAACTCACACGTTTTCTTGCTCAAAAACTCGATTTTGACACGGGCCATTTTCTTTGGTACATTATGGAGGATAACCATAATGTTTCAAAACAACTTAAGAGGGAGAGCCATATCCACAATCTGTGTCAAGATTAGTAAGCGGTTTAGGCTCTACTGCTGTGAGTACCAATTGTAATACAGTTGTTAAACTGGAGAACAACATGCTGATCCTCATACATGGCGACGAAAACATTATAACAACTAAGCAGATCTGTGCTTATGACATGCGTGGTACCACTATTTCATGAGTTTGAATATCAGTGCTGCTCTTGGTGTGTCCAAAACCCGACAGACCACTCTAGTTCTGACTTCCAGGTTGGACATAATGCATCATAAATGGTCTCCAGAGCTGAACACAATGTGCAAAAAAAGGTTTCAAGAACTTGAAACAGTACATCAGAGGGTTCTCTAGAACTGAACACAACAGCTCCGGCAAGGCCTTCAGAACTAGATAAAATACAGCAGTGCGGCTTCTAAAACCTGACACATACAATATGGAGGAGGTGGCTTCCAGTTTGGGATAAGAACATGCCAGATGCGGCCTTGAAACGTAGGAATAAGGCTCAAGGTCAGGAATCTCCAACCGTTTCTGTCTTAAGAGCTACTTATGTTCAATGAAAATCATCCCAAGCTACTAATGCTAGTGTTGTAATAGTGATCACATCAGACATTACATTAGTGGCCACCAGATACCATATTGAAGATTGCCAGCAGAGATCACCTCCGTCCATCAGGCATTTTTGCCAGCAGTAATGTAAAAAAGCCTTTGTTAATGTGGAATGCCTGAACATAGATATTGCATAACAGTCATAGCTGCAGTGCCCCAGATACTAAGGTAATAATATTAGTAGTAAGTCTCCCCAACGCTGCTTGATTTTCCACTCAAATACCAGTTTTTAGATATATTTTGGAAATTCAACCACTTTTTCTCCAGAGATCAGCTTATGAGTTCTGAAAAACACATTTTCATCTCAAATACGCAGTTTTCAGCTTGGGTATACATATGTTAATTGAAACAAGCAAAAGTTTCTAATTTAATAGGCTGGACTGCACACAGGAGAGCTACTTACAGGTAGCTCAAGACCTACCAGTAACCCTCAAGCTACTTGTTGGTAAAGCCCGCTCTAGTTGAAGCATCAAAAATTAGACACAGGACAACCATAGCATTAATTTAGAACACACATGGACAAAGCAAATAGGTTTTGCCTATGCAAGAGCTACTGGCTTTGTCAATGTATTTTAGCCTTGTTGTACAGCAGCCCGGGTGCTGTACACTATGGCTAAAAATTAGAAAAATAAGTGCTATGACACAACCAGCACTGGCTGCGTCATAGCGCTTGTTTTTCTGGCAAGAGGGAGGGGTCAAGCAACAAAGATGGGAGGGGGAAGCAGAGACACCGCAAGTGCTAAGATGCAGCCGGTGCAGGCCGAGTGATAGCGTTTTTTTCTACCAGGAAGGAAGGGTGGTAGCAACAATGATGGGAGGAGGGGGGAGGCAAGCAATAACGAAGACAAGGGAGCAAACAACAACGATTGGAGGGCAAACAGCAATGATGGGAGGGTGAAGAGGGGAGGCAAGCAACAATAACGGCAGGTGGAAGGGTTGCAAACAACAACAGCTGCAGGTCTACCAACAATAAGGCAAGCAACAATGACAGGGGTGGGTGCAAACAACAATGACAGGAAGGCAAGCAACAACGGCGTGAGGGGGGCAAACAACAACAAGAGTAGGCAGACGAGTGCAAACAAGGATGATGAAGAAGCAACGACAATAGGGGATGCAACAAGAAAAAAAAAGTACCCCAATTCAAGATGCGAGCAGTTGAAGGGCACTAATAAAGCAGTATTTAATCAGTATATGGGCCATGCTCCAGGCAGGAGACAAACGCATGAAAAGAAAGTGAAAACAGCATGCCCTGACCATTGAGAAGCAAGGCAATGAGACTGACAATGAAGTCAATTCGGTTGTTTCTTCTTCCTTTTTTATCATCAGGATGATAAAGAAACTTCTGCCCTACCTTCCTTCCAATGCAGGCAAAACTCTCGTCAGCACACTGCGTCATGTCTAAGATAGACTATTGCAATGGCTTACTATTCAATGCCCAGGAAGGTGTCCTACATAAATTGCAGATGGTACAAAACGCAGCAGCAAGAATTCTTACAGGCACTCCTAAGTTTAAACCTATCACCAAGGAACTCCGTCAGTTACACTGGCTGCCCATCAAAAGTAGAACAAAGTTCAAGGCCCTCTGCATTGCTTACAAGGCTATTCATAATACAGGACCTAAATTTCTCAGACAAAATCTTCACCCTTACAGACCCATAAGATCATTACGATCTTCAGCATCCTATTTGCTGACCGTACCGAGAACAAAAAGGCCACCTGGGGGACAGAAGATTCACGGTCGCTACTGCCAAACTCTGGAACACACTCGCTCTACAGCTCAAAACCATACCTACTTTGCTATCCTTCCGTAAACAACTAAAAACTTGGTTATTCAATCAATAAACATCTCCCCTTTACCTTCGCCACTCAGCAAACCTCAGCGCCGAGACACCTAAGGGTATTTGCGCGCTTAATAAATTGCCTAAATAAATAAATAAAGAATGGTAAGCAAAGGGCGGGCTCCAAGCCCCTTTTGGATAACAAAACATCTCGCAAGCATGCGCTGTCTCAGACATCTCTGATAACCCATTAGAACCATAGGCTTGGGTCCCTCTTCACAATGGAATATCTGTGTAACAATTTAAATGGGAGACACATGAAATTTGAGACAACATGGAATTTGCTGTTCAGTGAAAAGTGTTAAGAGATTTTGAAAACCTTATATCCACCAAGTTGGATAGCGATTAGTTTGCTCCAGTAAGGGTGATGCACCTGATGCTTTCATGGAAGGGGCTCAAGAACAGTAAGTAACGGGGTAATGTTTCATTTTTAGGTCGAGACTCGAGTAGCGCGCAAGCGCTGCTCTGGCAAGACTTTATGTAGGGGTTTCAAAAAGCTGACCACACGCTCGTGCACAATGGCCTTTTCCCTGCGGTTACCCGCAAGCAAAAGGCCATGGTGCACGAGCGTGTGGTCACGCCTGCTGCTCGCAAGCGCGCGCACCACTCGTTTAAATATTGACGTGACGCCACGGCTTCGATAGCAGGTTGAGCTGTCCCGTTAGGGAAATGTAGTTCTATATCCGCCTAACTTAGTCTTTATAATTGTACGATTGGACTAAGTATCCCATCTCGCCATGCGATGGCTGGCTTCCAATCAGAGCTTTGTTTACATACTGGGATACGTAGTCCTACCCCCGCCATGCTCCATTGCATTTTACATCCGCAGGACTCGTTTTCCCATAGGGCCGTGCGATAAAGAGCGGTGGGCGGCCTAGCGGTAGAGCCGGCAGGAGGCGCTGTGCTTGGAGGAGTGCGCAAGGGGCGGGCTGGGGCGGAGTGGCTGCCGGAGAGTGAGGCCCGGTGCGCGGCCTGTGCTGGAGACCGGGATGCGGCGTGCCCGCTGAGCCCCCGCCATGCTCAAGTGCATGCCCCTGTGGCGCTGTAACCGGCAGCTGGAGGCCGTGGACCGGCGGCACTGCTCTCTTCAGGCTGTGCCCGAGGAGCTGTACCGGCACTGCCGGAGCTTGGAGGAGCTGCTGCTGGACGCCAACCAGCTGCGAGAGCTGCCCAAGGTAAGGGGTGGGTGCACAATCCCAGCACAAAGTACCGGGGCACATGGAGCCCTCAGAAACAAGTGTAGAGACTGCTCATGGCGAGGAGGAGCCGAGGCTGTCCATATGGGATGTGGAGAGAGAGGAACAGCTGGGACCTGGGAGGATGTGGGGTAGGGGACCCTACTAGGTACCAGGGGAATGGGGCCTGAAGCTCGCTGTAGCAGCTGCTCGTGGCCAGAGAAGCTGCTGGGGTTTGGTTGGGGGGGAGAGGAGGACAGCTGTTGGGATATGTGGGGTTCAGGAGGGTAGCAATTGCCAGAAGGTATGAGGGCATTTGGAAACAATTATTGGTGCTATCAATGAAGTGCGAGAGGGTTGAGGACAGGTATGGAGGCTATTGGGCCTTCTGATCAGTTTACAGGCGCTTTCATCGGTGAGAGATGGATGCACCTGCTTTTCTCTGCCCAGGATTAGGGGTCTGCTGCAAGAGCTGAGGCTTGAAGGGGGCAAAGGAGGAAGCATCACTCCTACATGGAAAGGTTCATTTGAAGCGGTTGTAGGAGCTACCCCCTATGGTGGTGTCAGGTGGGTGGCAACTGCTGGGGATTTGGAAGGGAGGACTGCACTACCGCAGGATAAGGAGGCAGCCTTCAAACTGGTTAAATAAGTTACTAATGGTGAGGGGTTTAGCTGTTGGGGACTACCCAAGGTTAGAGTGCAGGTTAGAGTGCAGCTTCGTGTGTCACAGTCGGCTAAAGTGGCGGTTCTTAACTTGGTGTCTGCGATGCCTACTCTGGTGGTCCTCGGCTATTAAGAAAAGTAAATAATGCTTGCAGATTGATAAATAAAGTGTATATATACACGAAAAGAAAAACTTTTTTTTAAATCTCTGTAAATATGAAGGAATTTGAAATTGGGAATGGACAATTAAATTGATATTCTTAGCTTGGTTTGTGAGTACAGTAAACAGAGTCTAGAATGGACGAACCATTTCCAGTCTTCCATTTAACAGTTTCGTTTTTATATTTGTTTTGTTTGTGAATGAAGCATTTCATAAGTTGTGTATATGTTTGAGTGCCACTTCTGTCTTTATTTCTAGGCATTGTTTTGTGGTTCGAATTGTAGAAATAGCTTAGGCTGTGGTCTCAGGTTTCCAATAGTGATTCACTGAGAGGCCCACAGAAGTCACTCTCCCAACACAGGCAGTCTGGCCTGAGGTGATGACAGGCCATGTTCCTTTAGCACAAGATGACAATGAACCCCAGGCATGATCCGGCTACCTGGGCGAGGTATACCTTCAGTCTTTAGTCCTAACGGAGGAAGGCCCTCGTGACACCCCTTTGTGACATACAAAGACATCCTGGTGGCTGAGTGGGCTAAAGCATCTGTTGCTGGGCCCGGGTTCCACCATGTGGTCACGGATAAGAATCCCAGAGGGTTTGACAGAATTTGCACGACTGAATTTCGGAACAATAACAAGCATTGGCATAGCCAATAGGTCTCGCCTTTGGGACCTTATAAGTGTTTCGCCATGCAACAGTTGATCTTGTTGTACCAAGGATATTGTGCTGCATAACTAAATACTTATAAGGTCCCAAAAGCGAGACCTATTGGCTATGCCAATGCTTGTTTCGTTTGCTGGGGTTCTCTGTTGTATTGAGAAGACATTAAGATTCACAATGGTCTCAGGTAAAGTCTAGAAGCTGGCTTATTAGACCATGTTGCTGGAAGAGGGGCTTGGGGGTCAATGTTTTCTATTAGGTGAATATTGTGACACTGCAAAGAAGCACATGATTTACATTTCCTTTATTGTGGTTTCTTGTGCTTTGTTCAAAATCAATAACAAGACTGAAATAAAATAGATACAGTACATGGGAATATAAACAGATTACATAATGCTCCATAGGTGCTCTACAAGACTGGATACAAAACTCCAGAAGTAGTCTCTAGAACTGGATTCAATTCACTTCATCCGGCCTCTAAAGATGACATACTCTTGGCGGGACACTGAAAACTTAAACACAATGGTCTAGATAAGGCGTTCAGAAATGGACACTCTACTCCAGATGAAGTCTTGTCAGTGATGTGTTTGCTGCACAGGTGTAACACACCCTTCTTTTCTGCTGTTTTATTGTCTCGCCTTCTGCATCCCCATATCCTTTTTTTTCCCCACAGCTTTGTTGTATTGTTGACAGACTATGAGGTCGCCCCAGAGGGGAACTCAAAGACACTCAAAAGCCAAGGCCAGCTTGCGCTGTTTGTACAGAAAATTTTCTGCGGGTATAATGGAAGCTTGAACAATAACAACAAGGAACCTCTCCTTAACATTCAATTAATATCCAGGTAATACATCCATCATCAAAAAATACATTGGCCCACTACTACATTGATTATTCATCTTTTTATTTATCAAAAATATCTTTTTCTTTTCTTTTTTATATAAAGGAAGCTTGCACAGTTGCCATGCATGATGCATCTGTATTGTGAGAAGTAAGCTTATGCTGGTGCTGAACATGCTGCATCTGTTGTGGGTGTGAGGAAGGATGCTCTACTGTGCAGTGGCGGCTTCTCCGCTGTGGCGGATGAGCGTCACCCCACTGCTTTTAAGCAGTGCGCAGAAGAAACCTAAAATGATAATAACTCTAAGTTATTATCATTTTATGCTTTGTGCTGCTTTGCACGGCCAACCAGTCATGCGCACTTTCTCCGTTCTCCATGCAGGCTGCATTACAGCCTGCATGGAGAACAAAGCCCAGGCCCTCCATTCCTTGGTTGAGCGTCGAACCAGGACGCTCAAAACCAATCACAATGCTGCATTGCAGCATTGTGATTGGTCAGGGGAGCCTGGGTGCCTACCAATCACAACGCTGCATTGCAGCGTTGTGATTGGTCAGTGGGGCCCGGCTGTGCCTCCGTCCGAGATGGAGGAGAGCAGGATCGGAGACGCGGGACCCGGCGCAAAGGTATGTTTTTTTTTTTATATGCGTGACCCCTCCCCGCGCAACCTGCCGGGCCACCCGAGAGCCATGCTGGCCGCCACTGCTACTGCGCCACATGAAGCACCTGTTCTGTGTACCTGCAGAAAGCTTGCTCTGCTGCTGCCATTTGCGCTGCACCTATTTTGTATGTTGGGGACGTTTACATTGCTAATGCCTATGTTATATTTGTACTTTGTGCCGGTGAGCAATGTAATGCTTAGAACTCTGTGTTGTATAACATAACGTGTATTTGTAAAGCGCAAGTTCACCCAAGGGTATCTTGGCACTGAATAACAGATGTTTAGTGTATGAGTGCCGGCACTAAATAGGGAGTGACGTTACCATAATACGAAATTCCAAGGTAGGTCTAGTAGATTATAATACACTTATAGGGCATCTGTCTTAGCAGTATTTATCAAAATTTTGGAAACCCTATTAATAATTCTGACTATTAATACGAGGTTACTGTCTTCTGGGATGATGACTATGGGTACATCATCCGCATATAGTCTAATTTGTAAGGCTCCAGAAATGTCTGGGGCTGCCTCTATTGATTGTTTATTATTAATATAGACGGGAAACTGACTCAATAAAAAGGAAAACAATAACGGGATGGTGGGTACCCCTGATGTGAACCCCTTTTGATTCGAATTTCACCTCTCACTTCTCTGTTTAGTATTAACTCTGCATTAAAGCCCTGATAGACGAGCCAGAGGAGCCGAATCAACATGGTGAACTGGGGAGGAAAATTCATAGTACCTAAAATCTTATCTAGGAAATCCTAGCTCACCATGTCGAATGCCTTTTTGGCATCCAAAAGCAAACGGCCAAAGAAAGATTGAAGTCTAACACTAAATTAAATGCCTCGCATAAATAATGAACATTTGATACAAGCAATTCCCCTGAAATAAATCCTGATTACTATTTATGATTTCTTTAGCCATGCCCGCCAATCTAATCGATAATATTTTCATTAGAATTTTATAGTCAATTTTTACAATGTTATCAGGCGATATGAGTTACTCTGCTCCAGTTTATTCCTGGCTTAAAAGAAATAACCAGATTACCTTGCTTAAATGATGGAGGTTTGTCTCCATAATGCAGTTTGGCATTATGACTAAAGGAATAATCACCTCCTTTAAAAGCAGTTTATAGATTTCTACCAAGAGCCGCTCTGGATTTTGCAGGTGACGTTGTGCTTGTTTCTTTTATTTCTTCTGACTTATTGGGCTCTAGAAAGTCTGCTGATGTTCTACTGTGATGCTAGCAAGCTTGGATTCATGTAAAAAGGATTGAACTAAAAAAGCATTGTTTGTTAGAGCCTCCTAGCATAGATTTCTGTAGAATTTTAAAAACACATCGGATATTCTTTTGGGATCTTCTATTTTGTGCTCCGTCCATTATCTCCTTGTGTTTGCTTTGTTCGCCCTAAGTTGGCAGGGTATGCCCAGACGTGGGTCCCTTGCTCACTTTGCCACTGGATTCAAGCTAGCCTGGCTGATGAGGGCTGTTAGCCCGAAACCGGTCCCAGGATGCTTGATTCCGGTCCAGGGAAGACATGGCTTGGCAGTTCGGTCTGGACTGTTCCCATGAGGCACAGGGTCAAGACTGATTTGCATATAGCTATGTCTGAACTGGGGTGGCAAAGTGAGCTAAAGAATGATGATGGATTCAACCCAGATCTGTGACTGGGGGTGAGTGTTTGAAAAGTTTCAGCACTCCGTCCATTATCTCCTTGTGTTTGCTATCTTCTATTTTGTGCCAGCTTCCCCAACCAAGAGTTTGGTGATGGGGTTGTTTGTTTGCTTGCTGATAGTTTAATTTCCAGGCTAAGAATGTCTCCATCTTGTTGCCTTTCTCATACACTTGTTGGTACAAAATCTTCTTATTAACCAGTTCCTTTGTACCCATATCTGTACATGTTCGCTTTTTTACTTCCACCTACCAGCTGTTATATGATGCTTACTTGGCCATGATCTGAGAGGGCCAGGGCAAACATTTCTGTCTGTACTATCCTGAGATAATGGGAGGAGAAAAAATAAACCAATCAGGAGTTACTTTGATATTTTGGCATAATATATGTCAACTTCTGGGCGTTCTGATAGGCTCTCGATGCCACTGGAATCAAGCTATCCTGGCTGAAGAGGGGTGAAACCCCGAGACCGGTCCTAGGTTGCTTGTTTCCAGTCCAGGGAGGACCTGGCTTGGCAGTTCGGGCTGGACTGTTCCCATGATGCACAGGGTCAAGACTGATTTGCATATGGCTGGGTTCAAACTGGAATGGCATGGTGAGCAAAAAAACGATGGATTTAGGCCCAGATCTCTGTACTGGGGTGAATGTATGACATTGTTCTGCTTTCTGTCCATCAACTGTTGTTTTCGCATTTGTCACCCCGAGTGGGACGGGAATGCCCAGACGTGGGTCCCGTGCTCTCCATGCCACTGGAATCAAGCTATCCTGGCTGAAGAGGGGTGAAACCCCGAAACCGGTCCTAGGATGCTTGTTTCCAGTCCAGGGAGGACCTGGCTTGGCAGTTCGGGCTGGACTGTTCCCATGAGGCACAGGGTCAAGACTGATTTGCATATGGCTGGGTTCAAACTGGAATGGCATGGTGAGCAAAAAAACGATGGATTTAGGCCCAGATCTCTGTACTGGGGTGAATGTATGACATTGTTCTGCATTCTGTCCATCAACTGTTGTTTTTGCATTACTCCATAGACCGCGGCAGAGGCATTTAATTGCCTGGTTTCCTGCACCCAAGAATATCTGTTTAAAATCTGTGATTATTTTTATGGCAATATGCGCTCCTGTCAAAAAATTACTTGCGCTTTAGTCTTCGCATGGAAGATCATACAGTGGCCACACTTCATTATCTTCCTGCTGCTCTATGTTTGTGGACAGCGTCAAAATTTGAGGAGCTGAAAGAGTATTGAGAGGGAGTGATACATCCATAGACTCTGCATAGGATAATCTACATCTATTCATTGCAATTGAATAATCCAGTTTTGATGTTCCAACTGTCTAAGGTGATAGTCTCTCTGCATGCCCTCTGCCTCTACCGGACACTGGGAATGACCTTTTTCTTTTCCTCACTTTTTCTGTATGGCTATCAACATAGCTTCTTTCTGTGCACTGCCCTTTTGTATGTTCTCTGCCCCGGCCCTTGTCATTACCTCTGATGGACAAATGAGATCCTTAGTGCATCTTTACTGTAGTTTGGCTGCTATGTGAGCGGAGTATATCCACGTGGGTTTAACTTGCAAAATGGATTTCAAACTTCTCTTTTCCATAGTGTTGTCAGATTCTACAAGTGTCTGTTCTGTTTCCAACCCCATTGAGTCTGTAAGTGGACTGTCAATTGTGCTGTAATATGCCTTTATAACCAGAAAAAGCTTATAGCTCTTTCCTATACCCAGGTGTAGGGGTCAGTGTCATAGGATGTTATGCCTGCAACCTGCTTTCTGTTTACCTTGTCCGGGCCATCACATCGATCATCTTCTAGAACAGTGTCTCTAGACTGAGCCCTTACTCAGGAGGCTTGGGCTCAACTTGATGTGGGCTCAACTTGATGTGTTGCTGGTCTCCTCCTTCACCAGCATTCTCCTTCCTAAGTGTCCTTGTTTTGTACTGCAAGGCTGCATCACTGTGGAAACAAAAAGAAAGTACCTTCTCGCGGTACAATGATTTTGCACCCTGGGATTTTCACCCCCACCGACATCCTTGGCTCCTTTCCTTTAGAATTCTCATTTCATCCCATGTAGGAAAAATATCTTTTTAAAGTTGGTCACCATCAGATTCTGGTTGAAGCACTCTTATTTCTTGGAACTGCAGAGTAAACTGTGACTTCATTCAATGGGGGGGGGGGTGCAGTGATGTGCCAAAGTAATGTCTGTATTTCCTAGCCCTGCCTCTAAACCGAACACCTAGATCGGTGTTTCCCAAACTGTGGGTCTTGAACCACTTGTGGGTGGCAAGCTGGTTTTTGGTTGGTTGTGAAAGTCCAAGCAATAAATAAAGATGCCTTCAAATCAGGGGCAGCTCCTCCACTAAGGCGGAGGAGCGTCGCCCCACTGCCTTGAAGCAGTGAAAAAGGAAAAAATAAAATGATAATAACATAATGTTGTTATCAATTCATTTTTTTCTCCTGCTGCTGCAGCTTTGCGTGGCGGGGCTGCAGAGCAGGGGAGGAGTGGTAGAACCCTCCTAAGTGCGCAATGACTGTTTGGTCGGCCCTCCCGGGTCGCCCAAAACAGTCATGCGCACTTTCCCTGTTCTCCATGCAGGCTGCATTACAGCCTGCATGGAGAACATGCCCAAGCCCCCAGTCCCTGGTTGAGGGCCGAACCAAGGTGCTCAGACCAACCACAAAGCTGCATTGCAGCGTTGTGATTGGTCAAGGGAGCCTGGCTCTGTTTTCTGGAGTCCGAGATGGAGGAGAGCAGGTGTGGAGACGCGGGACCCGGCGGCAACGTAAGTGTATTTTTTTAAATTTATCATTGTGCCCCTTGCCCCCCTGCTGCCCCCCCTTGCCCGCCCCACCATCCGCTAGCCGTGACGGCCGCCACCGCTTCAAATTCCGTATTTGCTGCCCTTCAATGACCAAGATCAAATGTCAAGCTATGTCTTCTGACAAATTGCTACTTATGTTTTTTAACTTGGTGATTGATGTTTGCTAAGTCCACGCACTTTGCAGTCAGAGAAAGGAAAGGAACGTGAATTATGTGACAATCTTGCTGGGTACAGAGAGTGTGAAGGGAAAGGCTGCAGGGTGTCATATTTTGTAACACACAACAAAGTGTATGTATACATTCAGCAGTTAGAAAAGCAAAAATGAAATGCATTATTCGTAATTGTGAAGTGTGATGAAATCAAAGATTTTAATAGAATCAAAGCAAACTAAGACACTTTACTTGGCCTGCCTCATGTCCACTAAAGCTAGAAGGTTCGAGAAAGTTTGTCGTTCTTCAGTGGCGGCTCCCCCATAGGGGCGTGGGGGCATCGCCCCACTGCTTTCTCGCAGTGCGAGAAGGCAGAAACATAAAATGGTAAAACTACCATTTTATGTTTCTGCTTCTCGCACTGCGAGAATGCAGAAGTGCCTGGAGTGCCTGGTTGGGGGCAGGCGGGTGGGCGGTCCTGCTCGAGGGCAGGGGGGGAGTGGCTTTGTCCACTATTGTGGGTACTGACTGTTTGGTCGGCCCCAGGGCCGACCAACTCAGTCATGCGCACTCCTCCTTTTTCTCTATGTAGGCTGCTGCATGCAGCCTACATAGAGAAAATGGCCCGGCTGGGGTGCTCTCCGCTGTGCCTCACCAATCACAATGCTGCCATTGCAGTGTTGTGATTGGCTTAGGGGAGCAGGGAGGCTGCCGAAAACGCGCCAGGCAGTAGCAGCTGAGGAGGCGGCGCGGGATGAACTGGTCGTGGAACTGGAGGAAGGGAAGTTTTTTTTATTTTATATAAAGATTACCCACTTCCCTCCCCCCGCGCGAACCCACCCACCCGTTTTGCCGGCCGCGACTGCTAGTAATGCATGTAATTAGTCAAATTCAAGAAGAAAGCACAATATTTGACAATGAAATATTCAAGCCCCGGGCCACCATTTCTTAAGTATCTGTGACTCGGAGTTCTTGTGCCGCAGAGCTCGTCACCCTAAAGCTCCCTTGTTCGGTTATCTAAGTAGCCATCTGGCCATCCTGTTTCCCGGGCGGATGACCCGGGCATCTGGGAACAGGTGCGGAGTCCCCGACCAGGCGGAGAGCACGGATTAACAGGCCCGGCCAATGCGGAGTGATTACAACAGCACCATCTGGCTGCCATCTGATAAGGAACCTATTGACCCAGTTATTGATTAGCACAGTTAACGGTATTCCGAATAAGGGCATGTTGGTTGGTTGGTAATGCGGATTGGTCAGTTTACCGTATCCCTGTATGTAACTGATTGTAGTCTGGCTAAGGAGCCATAAGTTACCTCACAAAAATATATTGGTCACGATTCACGGATACAAACACGTTTATTTTTGTAAGCAATATTACAGTGATAATTTATAAAATGTGATTTTGCAACTATAAATACATTTACTCCCACTTAAAATGATGACAGTATTGCTTAACCTTAACCAGTAAATCTCACAGGGTCAGATTGTGGGAGTTACAGGCCAAGGACACCAGCAAAGGGTGGTGAAAACACATTCACAAAGCCCCTACAGGTATTTCCAACCTGGAAACGAAACGGCCCGAAATAGTATTTCATGATAAATCTTTCTTGTTTGGTACTGCATAATAGGTTGCTATTCTTATCCTTACATCAGTCGCTGCGCTTAAGCGGGATCTCTCTCACTTCATTTATGTATTTAATTGAATTGTTGTGCGCTGACTTTTGGCTGGTGGCCACTTTGTAATGCTGTTTTGGATATTGAGTCTAGGTGTATTTCATGTGTAACCAAAACCCCTACATACGCACAGGATGAGCAAAATCTGACAGGCTCCGGTCACTTGTTTTTTACTCAGTTCACAGAGCTCCTCTGCGGCACTTTAACATTTTTCAGGGACTTTTTCCTTGGATGGGATGGGAGGCATCCTGTGAGTTTTGTAGAGGGCTAGAAAAGCCTCCTTGAAGAGGCAGGTTTTCATTTTTTCCTTGGGCACTGCCAGATTGGAAGGATCCTGAGTTCTGGGCAGAAAGCATTCCAGGGCTGTTCTTCACACCTTCTGGTTTGCTTGAAAATGCACCATTTGCCCACTCTTTTTTCAAAATTTTCTCGGGGGAGAACCCCCCCTAAACACCCCGTAGGTGGTTCAGGCTCGCTCGATACGCTCGCTCGCCGCAGTGAGGTACGACAATTGTTTTACGCTCACCACTTTCAAATGTCACCAGCCGCCACTGTCGTTCTTAAAATGTGGGTCGTGGTTCTAAAAAAGTTTGGGAAGCCCTGCCCTAGACATACATTTAATGTGAGGTGGCTGAAATGTGCAATGGGGAATGTCCTTCGAAAGCTATGTATGTATCTCCTCCACTGGGCAGAAATAAATGTACAACTATTCTGGGAAGTTTGGGCGCGATGCGAATATTTTGTTATTATGGTACAAAAAATATTGTTCCTCGACGCTGTCTTTTTAAAGGGTGGAGTTCTAACATTACATGCACCCATTAATCACTTGTCTTCATTTAGAAAAAAAACTGAACTTTGCATGAATGAAAACGCCGGAAGCATGAACAACAGTAGAATTGTGCAAGTGTTTTTCCTGTGTTTGCTGACACAGTTTATGCATACTCAAACCCTTCCAAATCTCTGCTTGCTGCCCCGGGAAGGATGGGTTCGCAGCAGATAACACGAAACTGAGTCTGTCTGGGATTATGGAAATTAACCCTGCTGATATAAAGCGGTCAGGAAGTTAAACAATGTCATTGAGTAATAACGGAGCAATGGTATTACGTCATTCTACTTCCTCATCTGTGGGAGCAGGGCATCCAAGTTTTAATCATTTCTGATTACACGTAATTCCTTTTCAATTTCCTGTCTTAATTTTTCCATAGCTAATCCAAGTTTTTATAAAGTTATTGGTTCTATCAAGGAATGATTTGATGCCCCCAGAGGTGGCTAGCGAACTTTGAAACAGCCCTGCCGTAAATGTCCGCCCCATAGGTCACTGAGCACAACCAGTAACTCTGGACTCGCCTGAGACGTGGCTGGAAGTTGATACATTCACCCTGCCACACCCCAAGTGAATTTTATATTTAAAAAAAAAATGTAAATTTAACATCATATTTTTCCAAATATGTTTACTAAAATGTCACATGCAGTTATGAAGAGGAAGTCATAAAATATGAATGTACTTTAGTTTCTGGCAAGGAATCGCGTATTTTTGTGTCTTTGCAGTAGAAAACCGTGAGCCCCAGAGAAGCACTGCTCACACCCTTCTCTATCCAAATAACTGAATAACATATCCACCACTCAAATTACTTCATATTTCACTATACTAATTTTCAACACTAATCCTTTATGGGTTCCGGAGTAGCGTGCTACTCGCCAGAAAAGCGCTTCAACACCCCTTCAGGGGTAACGAGCGCTAAATAAATGCAAACCTTTCGCCCCCTTCTATCCCTCCGCTATCCTTCTCACTCCAAATAACTGACTAATATCCACCACTCAAATTACTTTCATATTTCACCATACTAATTCACCACTAATCCTTTATGGGTTTACGGAGTAGCGTGCTACTGCCCCAGAAAAAAAAAAAAAGGCGCTTCAACACCCCATCAGGGGTAACAAGCGCTATATAAATACAAACCTTTTTTCTTCTTCTATCCTTCCGCTATCCTTCCGAATCCAAAGAACTGACTAACATATCCACCACTTTAATTACTTTCATATTTCACTATACTAATTCAACACTAATCCTTTATGGGTCCTGGAGTAGCGTGCTACTCGACGAAAAAGCGCTTTGACGCCTCGTCAGGGGTAGTAAGCGCTATATAAATGCATTTACAATACAACAGATACATATTTCTGCCAAATCATTTAGCAGGTCCCCGATAAACTGTGCAATTACCACCCCAAAGCAAATAGCAACCCTAAAGGAAAAATGACATCAATATTTAAAACCGTGCCAGAAAATGTAATCCCTATCAATGTCCACGTGCCAGCTAAAAGCCCATAATAGTTACTGTTCCAGAGAATGGCATATCATCGGGATTGGTGCTTTTTTATTTGAAAGAGCACTGCCATCAGATTCCCTCAGATTATATATCTGAGGTCTTAATCAGTTGTTTCAAAGTATCTCATAACATAATGTTCTACAAACCAGCCTGCAAGTGACTTCACTGGGCACCGGGACCAGTTAAGTTTACTGATTGAGTCAGATATTAGCCCTTCAGTATCTACGTGCTACTGTGACGCCATCATATGCAGGTATTGCCACAGCATGCCAGGTGTTGCCATCACACGTCCTGTTTGTTAGTATTTGAAGAGATTACCACTGGAACTCACGATTACCCCAGGACATAGCACATGCTTATAAAGGGTCAATAAAAATGTCCACGCAGGGAAGCAAGCTGGTGCAGCTCGAAGTCTGGGCTATCCAACTACACCAGTTTTCGAGATGCCACCCATTCCCATAAAATCCCCTCAAGCAGCTTTCAATTGTTTAGTTTTAAACTTTTAGGCTCAACCATGAGAAAATTATAGTGGCAGTATTACCCTTTCTAATTGAAGGGGTTGGCATGGGAGATTTCCTTTAATGTGGACCACTAGGGACATTGTTTCCGTGTGGCATTCGGTATGCAGTTATAACAGATAACAGAAAACACCGAAAACACAAATATCGAAAAAGTAAAGTTGAAATATATCAGTTTTTAAACATGTAGTCTTTTTTAAACTGAGATTGCAGAAATTTAAAAAGAAGGTTAATATTAGGCATAGGTTCAGGGCTGAGGCTTAACATTAGTCTTGGGGTCAATTTAGGGCTTAATTTTAGGGTTAGCAGCGTGCTTAGGGTCTGATTCACAAAGGTAAACTTACACTTTTATGTAAATGTATTGGTTTTAAGTATTCACAAACTTCATGCGGAGTTTTACACCTATGCACTCCCTCTCCTTATGTGTGCAGAGTTCTCTGTATCCAAAGACTCCACGATTCGGGAGGAGAACTCCGCACACATAAGTATAGGGAGTGCAGAGTTAAAAAACTCAGCACTGGTCGTGAATACTGAAAAGTAGTAAGCTTACATGAAAGGGTACGTTTACTTTTGTGAATCAGACCCTAAGCGTCATGGCTAAAGTTAGATATAGAGTTAGAATTAACTTTTGGCCCAGAGTTCGGGGTTAGACTTCGGCGTATTGTCATCATTAGGCCAAGGTTAACTGCCTTGCGTTAGTATTCCTGTCCCCGGACGTGCGCTGGCTGATCCGACGACTCCACAATCCGTGGTTTTGGCGCACGTACCATATGGCTAGTATGCCGGGACAGATGCAGTGAACTTTACAACCAACAGTGGTTGTACCAGATCATACTGAACAGTCAATATACTGGTTCAATATTACACCATTTTCTTACGCACGTGTTTTTTCATGTTTTTTTCACATTTATTGCACTTATTGATCGCAGTAGCTGAACTATTGACCCTGAAGAAGGCCGTGACACTGCTTTAGGTCCCTTGGCCGAAACATGTTGGTCTAGTATTCACACAGTTGCCTCTAATGACGGCACCTGCGTTACCAGCTATTCATTGTTTTTAATCCTGGCACCGGGTAGCTGAATAAAGTTACAGCATAGCTAGCCCCGTAGCCAGTTTTAACTATTCACATCACACCACTGCACTTGTCTGCACAAGCCAGACTCACATAGGGCTTTAGTACACCCGCCCTGACTCAATAAAAACATCCCTGAGCTCCTCCCTCGCAACGAGGGGGTTGTAGCCCGCGTGGAGACTAAGTCTCTCACGCGAGGAGGCACCCCTACGATGAAGCATGACACCTCTGGTGTGTGAGGGGAACCGTCCTGAAAAGGGAAACCCTCCACCTTACGTGGTAGAGTACACCCAGTCAGTAATATAACCTCCTTTTGACTCCGGACCCGTGGCCTTTTCTATGATATAATTAATTAGTGGGGAGTTGGCCCACGCAGGTCCTTAAAACTCCTCCAGCCCCCTAGTGTGTTTACTTACAGGTTTAGGATTAGACATAGGATTAGGGATACAGTTTTGCTTATTTTTTTATAACACATTTTATTGATTTTGTTTCAGACATATCAGTCATCAATATGCCAATACTTATAGAATCCTAAAATTTAACAGAATAGCACAACAAGTTCCATAAGGGTGAACATTTGTTTGCATCAAAATGGACTATGATTCCACCATCACTCTGCCTATTGCCCCACCCCCTCTCAAACAGGTGTCTATCTGCCATAGGGTCTGACTTCGTCATCCATGGTTTGTGATAGTATCCCCCTCGGGTCTAAGAGCCCCCCCCCCTGTATTGGCACCACTCAGACCATATTTTGTTTAGTTTCTCTGGGCAGGAATCTCTAAACTCATGCAGTGGTCCAGGCCTCTCTTTCAACTCTCCAGCGATGAGGATCAACCCATTTCCATTCATTGGCTACGTCCCTTTTCACCACCACCAACCCCAACCACAGAAGCGCTGCTTGACATCTAGTGCAGTCCGTGTCAACAGTCACAGGTAGCAGGGCAAACTTGGGGTCCCTGGGGATTCTCCGCCCCAGCACTTGCCCTATGCATTTTAAAACTTCCTCCCAGGAGGGCACCAATCGCTTACATGTCTATACACTATGCATCCAGTCGCCTCTCAGAGCTTCACATACATCTCAGATAGGTCAGAGCGTCTGTCTATCCCTTCCATTTTCTTCAGTCTTTTCCCAGGTATAGTATATTCTATGCAGATATTTCAGTTAGATGAGTCAGAACTTCGACGCAATGAGTGCCTTCCTCCAGTCGTTAACTGACAACGGTCCCAAGTCTCTGGTCCATGCCACTGTCAGGTCGAATGTGTCTTCTGGATTGTTTACTAATGAGCTGCATGTATATGTTTGATATCTTGTGTGTCTAAAAGGACCTTGTTTTCAATGAGTCTGAAGTCAGTTAACTCTCCGAGGTCCTTTTTTTATATGGCATGTAGGAACTGTAGATATCTACAGAATTGCCAATGTTGCAGGTCAAATTCTCCTTGGAGATCTGTAAAGGACTTTATTGTCACTCCGGATGTGACATCACCCAACTTAGTAATACCTATGGTGTCCCAGGATTTAAAGCCCTGCAATGCCGTTACCTGTCTCAGTAGAGTCCCAGACCAGAGGGGTGTCAATTTGGTCAACTGCCCCTGCCATCCCAGGGTCCAATTTGTATCTTTCCAGACCAGGAGCATCCCTTTAGTAGCCAAGGGGGAGAGATTTTGGCGAGGCCTCCCCATATAGCAGCTAAAAAAGTGATGTGTCTTTGAGCGCCCACTTTTCTGATGTGAACGGCGGGTCTCCTGAGGAGTCAAACCACCATTCTTTGATGATGGTTAGGTGAGAGGCCTTATAGTATGATCAGAGGTTGGTACTGCTACCGCCCTTATAGTGTGATTTGAAGCAGTTGGCCAGGGCGATCCAAGGTGTTTGATGTTTCCATAAGAATTCCTGCAGTGTCCTGTCTAGCCTTTTAACCCCTTCCATGCGCGGCCGATTTTCGCCCTGTGCGAGGCGTTTCATTAAGCGGACGGGTTCATGACGAGCTCAGCTCGTCATGCGCACACGAGCACTGCGCAGCATGACGAGCTGAGCTCGTCATGAGCATGGAAGGGGTTAAAGAAGATGTCTAGCAGGGGAAGGGGTAGTTTTGTAGCTGGCATAAGAGACAGGGCTAAACAACCATCTTAAAGATTGATGACCTACCCATGATAGGCAATGGGAGGGTCAGCCAGAATCCTAGGTCACACGTAAGGCGGTCTAATTGAGGCTGTATGCTTCTGTTCCATGCCCTCTGAGGATTGTCCATCACATAGACCCCATGGTACTTAATACCATGGCTGAGAACCTGTAGGCTGTCAGCCCATTCTAGGGCTGATGTAAAGCATTTTATGGGGTATATTGAAGTTCTGGCCCTTTTTATCAAGAGCTCTGAGAAACTATCAAAGATTTGCAGTATCTGAAGGGCCCTAGGTCCGGGCTCCTGCGGGTCATTCAGAAAGATGAGAACATCGTCCGCATATAGTGTTATTCTCTCAGAGAATAACACTCTGAGATGCAGGGGAAATTGTCCTGTCTTATGGTCTTCCACAAAGGCTGGGGGCAGTAATATGTTAGGGCTCGGCCCCCTGCTGGTCTGCATCTGTCCCAGGGCATCTGTCAGTTCCTCCCCTGTCAAGTCTTCCTCAAGGAATTGTCTGTCTTCTTGGGTCAGGGGTTGGGTTGGTAGGTCTGCCACGAGCCTCCGGAGCATGATCATGTCTGCTACGTCTGTGTGTGAGTACCAGTCTGCATAATAGGTGCAAAGCAATTAGCTATATTAGCGTCTCCGCTACTTTTGTTTCCTTCCACATCTAAGACGTAGGTGATTGGCTCTCGGTGGGTGGTGTTCACGCAAAGCCAGGGTAGGGTTTTGCTGGATTTGTCAACCCACTGATAGATATGGCTCTGCATAATGAACCATATTGTTCTCGCTTCTGTCAAGAGGGTTTGTTGGAGGACAGTTTGTGTGTGTAGTGAATCTCTGAGAGCAACGGCCGGGTGTGACGCCACCACTTCTCTTTCCAGTTCCAGGATACATGCCTCTAAGAGTGACACCTACTTCTGTCTCTGCCTACCAAGTATGTGGCTGATGATGTTTCCATGGTGTAGGCTTTGAACACCTCCCAGAGTGCCCTGGGGAGGTGACTGAGCCCGTGTTCTCTTTCAGGTAATGTGTGAGAGCTTCTGATATGACCGCCCTCGTCTCTGTGTCCTGCAACTACCATGCACCCAGCCACCACCCCATCCCCGCCCCTCCCGGGTTCAGCCGCAGCAGCAGCTCCACTGGTCTGTGGTCTGAAAGTCCTCTAGCATGGATGTGTGCCCCTCCACCCAAAGGATCTCAGCACTTGGTAGAAGTACGTAGTCAAAGCGAGAGAGAACATCCTCTGTGCTCCAGAGTAGAAGGTATAGCAGCGTTCCTGGGTTTGTAGAGCCCTTCAATTTTTCGATAAGCCTAACACCTCAACTAACCTTGCCAGGGGTGCAAGTTCTACTCCCACTAGACCTGTCCAGGCTCCAGTCAACCACCCCATTTAGATTCTCCCCTAGGAGGTAGAGTCCTGTTGGGAGCTGTGCCACCAGTGCTCCTAGAACAGTGGGGAAGTCCATTGTTAGAGGCGGGTGGCGTACACACTGATCAAGGATATGGACCACCCATACAGGAGTCCTGATATCTCCACATATCTGCCCCTTCATCCTGCATAGGGCTTCCTGTCAGCTGAGCGGGCCCCGGGTCCTGAGTGGCCATAGGTTTTGTAAATTTGTTGATCGTCCCTGAGAGCACTGAGCCCCTTGATGCTTATCTTTCCCCATAATGCTTCTGCAACCATCCGGGTCTGAGGCTATCCCACGCCTCCGAACCCTCAAAGGCACACAAGTACACGTGCTCACTCAGGCTATCTCACTGGCCTCAACAAGACCCAAGTGAGTCTGTACTTGCAGTGGCGTGGACACCATGCCTGAGGCGGCTCCCAGGGCCTGTGAACCCACCAACCCATAGGGAATAGCAGCACAGCTCCGTAGTCGGTCCCGGTGTGATGAATGAATGAATTAATTAATTACATCATTTTATAAAGGGCAACAGCTGCCCACAAAAGGACTTCCTGGCACTGAGCACAAGAACAAGTTAGAATGATTAGACAATCACCAACTACTGGGAGGAAAACAACCATGTTTTTAGCTGCTTTCTGATAAGATCTTCTTCACCAACCTCTCGCAAGTAAAGGGGAAGGCTGTTCCATAGTTCAGCTGCTAAATAAGAAAAGGCGTTGCTACTCCTTCTCTTTAGTTTAACAGTCTGGAGTTGAAAAAAGCATAGCTTTACTTGAGCTCAAATTTCTGACCATTTTTCATTGACGGAGTCTGTCTATTAAATATTTAGGCCCAATCTCATGATACATTCGGTGAACCAAAGTTAAAGATTTAAACTGGATATGCTTGTGTACTGGCAACCAGTGTAAAAAGCTGAGATGGCCCAATATAGGTGACTGCCTCGGAAGCTTCAGGACTAGCCACGCCGCCGTGTTCTGTACCACCTGAAGTATATTAAACAATGACTTAGGGAGGCCAAGATAAAAGCTGTTTGCGTAGTCAATACGCAACGTGAACAAGGCGTGCACAACTGTTTACCGCGCTTCCAGTAGCAGAAGATTTAAATATGTTCTCAGCATCCGCAGCAAAGCAAAGTAGGTAGCAGTAGTGTTAAGGATCTGCCGGCGGAAAGTTAACTTACTGTCGAATTTTACCGCAAAGTTCTTCACTTCCATTGATGGGGCAGAGGGGTGGCGGTGGCAGGCAGCCTTCTGGTCACCGTTTCTGTACTCAATGAGGTATTAAACATTCCATTGACCACAAGATTTAGAACATCAATGGCTCTGATCAACAACCTAGGAGGGCATAGGTCTGCCAGAGATCTTTCCTTATGGTTTTTGATAGCCTGCTGCATACAGAATGGGCAGAGTTCCTTAAAACGTGACAGAGAAGTATTATTTTTTTACATAGTGACTACGGGGAGATCCCAGTCTATATATATTTGATTACTCATATCAAAGCCTGCTTGTAGGTTTTTTACTTTGTCCTCAAAGAAATCTGACAGATTATGAGAAAGTTCTAATGAGGGTATAACCTTAAAATTACAGCATTATGGCTCGTTCTTGGATTTGTTAATCTTCAAGGTAAATAAATTTGATTGAGCTAATTTGATTGATTTCCTATGGGATTTAAGAGTGGCCTTATTTGTGAATTTATTTTCTATCCATTAGTTTCTTCTCGATTTTCCTTCTACATTTTTTTTTCCAGTCCTATCTCAATCGAAAACTAGGGAGCTCTATCCCCTTTCCTGTGTATAGTCCGATGGATGGACAGGGCTAATTTACACAAGGTGTTTTTCACATCAACTTCCATGTCCACTGAGAGGATGCCACGTGAAGTTTGTAAGTTATGGATGAGATCCAGGTTATCTATTTTATTCCACTTACGAATAAGGTGGCTATCATCAGCTTTGTCTTCTAAATTAAATTTAAGATCATCCCAGCTGAAATTTATCAACCGGTGCTCAGTCCAGTACAATTCAAATAATTCTCCTATTTTAAGATTATGTTGGTTGGAAGAGATTAAATATAATATGTGTCCAGCTAGATGTGTAGGTTCATGGACTAAGTGCTTCAAGTTTAAGGTCATGAATGTGTCCCAAAGGGATTGGGCATTGGAATCATTCAAATTGTCTAGGTGAAACTTAAAATCTTCCAGCACTGTGAAAGTTGTAATTTGTACACAGTGTTAGGCAATGATATCACATAACGATTCCACAAATGGATTGGTGGGAGCCCTGTAAATTAAAGCTTGTGAAAAGGAGGTTTAGTGTGAGGTTTTCAAGCTAAAGCCTAAACCTTCTGCACCTGACAGCATAGTAAAACAAATACAGAACCTTGCTCATAGGATGATGCTCAGGGTGCCACTGCTCCACCCACAGTCGCAGCCACTAGGCAGGCAGTCCCCGTAGTTGATCCCAGCACAACATGGTCTAATCTGGGGCTTTCACTCATGGTCCAGGCTCTGTGTCCCACCCTCCACCGTTCCCTCGTCCTCACCAACCTCCCCCATTGATTTCAATGATCAAGGGCTCTTCTTCAGGTTGAGCTGCACCCTGCCTCCACAACGATGTAGCCTTGCACCAGGTCAGTGGCGTATGCAGAGCCCAAGACTACCGCAGTCTCTATGAGCCCCCAGTTCAGCATCGCTGATCCCTAATGTAGTGCATTCAAGGCTTCAACACACCATTGCCTGGCTCTCTCCAGTACTGTGTGGCACCTTCAGGAGGAAACAACCCCCTTCACTTAGTCTCAGCCTCCCACGGCCATGCCAGGGGGGCCCGCAAGGTGCATGAGATTCCCAAGTGGGCAGCAGCGATTCAGCAGGAGACCACGCCCTCCAAAAGGCAGGCCAGTCATTATGAAGCCCGCAGCCACCTAGCGCCAACCCTGGGATCTTAAAGTGTCAGATTGGCACCCTGCACGGTTTCCGGCACTCACCTACGTCAGCGAGGGTGGGCGGACACCAATATGCTCTTTCCCATGCAGCTTTGCAGAATCAGTAGTCGGGGACAAGCAACACAGGTTAGGGAGGGGGAGAGGGTTTGTGGGGGCCAGCAACATGAAGGAGGCAAGTGGCATGATGAAGGAAAGCAACACAGTGATGATGGGTGCATGGGGCAAGCATCACAGGTGGGGGCAGGCAACACAGATGAGGGAGGGAGTGAGGGGAAGAAGTACACGAGGGAGCCAGTTAAATGCAAACCAATGGTAAGTAATTTAGAAATACCAACCCTCGGTAAGACAAGACCTAAAAAAAAAGTGGAGCATTAAAAGGTTCGTTATGACGAAGTTGAGCATCAGTGTTAGGTTTAGGCTCAGCAAGGTTAGGGTAACACTTGTGTTCAAGATTACATTTGACTTCGGTAAAAGCTGGGCTTTCATAGGCTGAGGTCCAGTTTTGATTGATTAGTTTTTTTTTCATTTTGTGATTAGGTTTTTGGAATTAGTTATAGCCGTTGCAGTCAAGTATTAGGATTTAAATTCAGTATGTTTCCAATATAAATGTTTTAGGCATAACAGTGTATGTATTATGACCTACATCACATTTCTAATGGTTTCCGTCATAAAAGGAGCTGCGCAAACCAACCAGAAGTGCAAACAGCTTTGGCGTGAAAGTCAAACTGCAAATAAGTGCTCTCTGAACCACAGACAATGAGGACAGCTCTTCTGTACGCTGAACATGGAATCATCGGTGCTTCAAAAAGTGCAAAGGCCCTAAGCTTTTCTTAGAAGCCAGTCGCAAGTCACCAGCCCCGCCAAATGCCGGGGTTGCGGAATGCCACTGCCTAGTTTTGTTTCCACCTCATGCCTCTTTCTCTCACTACTTGTCCCTTTCTCTCACTCTTGCAGGCTGTTTTTCACCCCTGTTTCTACCCTTGGTGGATGTTTTTTCTCTTTCACTCTAGGTCCTATGGTAAAATATAAGCCTGGTATATTACTATCTATCTATATATATATATCCCAGCTCCTCAGAAAATGCAACAGAGAGAAAAACGCAGGAACACGCAGGTTAGCTCCACATTCCTAAAACATGTTCTTCACATAGAAGCGAGGGACGACATTACTTTTTGCTATTGCCTTTGACTGAAGGGAAAACAATAAACATCCCACCTGAGTGATAAATGTGGCGGCCACTTGTAGAGATTTGCTGTGACAGCCTGAGGATAAAATCCTTAGCTACTCCCCAGCACAGACACCAAGATGGAGAGCAAGCGTTACTGTGAATACCACCCAAGCTCTTGCCAAGTTTCACTCGGCAATTGGTCACTTTACAGTATTTTAGCAGCACCCTTGCATCATTTACCAGCAAGCCGTCTTCAAAGCGTTAGGCATTACAACCCCTAGAATAAATCTTCACTATATGATTTTACAGGGGGAAGGAATTTGGGAATGAACAGGGCACTGGAGAGTGGTGTTGTGAACCCCCTGCGCTCTATTCACACATGCCCTCTCTCACACATTGGCGGCTGGCAGGGAACGGGGGTGGCGGGAGTGTGTGAAACAAACAAAATATATATTTTTTAAAACACTTACCTCTTCACGGCTGCCAACTCTCCTCAGTCGTTGTTTCTCTTCCTGGCGAGTCCCGGAAGCAGGAATTACACAGGCCCCCTTAAGCCAATCACAACGCTGCTATTGGTCTGAGCACTGTGGTTCGATGTTCAGAAGGGGACTGGGAGCCTGTGCATGTTCTCCACCCAGGCTGTGTATTACAGCCCGGTGGAGAACATGCTAAGTGTGCATGACTGTTTGGCCGGCCCAAGACGGCCGGCCATACCGTCATGCGCACTTATTGTGCACAAACCACTCCTCCCAGGCTGTGACGCCAGCCCTGCACCTCCCTAACCCAGCCTCGTAGCTACGCAAAAAAATTGATAATAACGGAGGAGCCACTCCTGCTTTCACAGCAAGACCATACTCATCTGGAGCTACCACCTCTATCCTGGGAGGTTCTAATTGGAGTTCAGCTATGTAGTGAGCTCACACGTGAGCTGGAAACCTATGCTGTGCAAAGGTTTCCATCTCACTGTGTGAGAGTGACTGTTCACCGGGTTGCCGTGTAATGAGTGAAGCAAAGGTACGTCACACAGCAGCATCTGCATTTTCTTAGTTGGCAGGCCGGCCAGGGACTAGAGGTAAAGGGGAGGCCACAAAATATATTTCATATGTTTGATGAGCGACGCCATCTTAAATTGAGCCATATACACTAAAGATGGGAAGAGAGAAGAGAGGCCATCACACGCTGTACTGTGTGATGGCCAACAAAAATGCTCTCTGAGTGAAATCTCTGGAAAGAGAGCTAAACACACGAAGGAGGGACTTCTACAGAAATGCACCAATAAGAAACCACCATTTCTGAATTATGCTGCTAACAGCCAATGGGTGGGTTAGCCAAAGCCACACAGAGAGATACAACAGGTCATCGCTGATGCTCGACCTAAAAAAATCAGATTAGGCTATAACAGCAGGCCTCAGCTGCACCGGATGACTGAACATAGGGGACAAGTCTGACGCCCTCCAGGAAGGTGTGGAAGTGTGTGAAGGTTGCCCACGCCACCCAAAACACTATTTTTAATAACGAAATGGCTCCAGCCTTTACATTTTTTACAGGTTAATTTTCCCAAATATATTGGATAAAAAGCTGTAGGTCTTGCAGGTAGTTCTGAAGAGACAGAAGGAAAATAGTTTAATGTTTCATATAGTGAAATAGTTTAATGCTTCAGAACCTGCCACAAAACTCAGGAGTGTGATTTCTAAGCAACAGCAAACCTCATACAAGATTATAAAAGGAAGTTGTGTGGCCCTCTCTCAAGGCTGCCCTCTGGCTGGTAGGGCTGTGGATCCACTGGTCCAGCCAGAACTGAAACAACTTACTGTTCCCCTGGGTCACAGGATTTACCACGGTCCCTGTATTGTCAGTGAAGTCCTGAACACTACATTATGATTTACTCGTGTGCTGAGAGCGCAGCGGGCATAATGGTTACAAATGACAAGTGGCGGCTGGTGAATTTTGAACGTGGTGCGATGTAAATAACTCCCTCCATTCTGAGCGATTCTAAGTGAGTGATCATCAAGCCAGACCTCTTTAGCAGAATTTGAGTAGGAGGGGTTCCGCTCCTTCCTCCAAGATATAAAGGGCCAAATGGTGCAGTTTACAGCACAATTTTCACTTAAAACGTCTACAAATCCAGAGTTTCTGAAACTTCCACTGAGGCTGACGAGAGATAACCAAATTATAATATGGAGGCATGGATAATGGACAGGGCAGAAAAGGGCCGGGAAGGTTAATCTAAGAGAACAAGTGGTGAGCATATAATTAAATGGGTTTGGGGGGTGATTTGGCCTGAAAAGGGAGTTGGAATGTCAGAAAAGTGTCCGGAGATGATGGAAAATTCAAAGGGGAAGCACGAACAATGTTTCTTTCATATGTTTCCGAATAATAAAACATTTAAATAAACTACTATATCACTGCGTTTATTGTATATTCACTTTGAATTGTAAGAGGTCACAGTAGCTGATAGTCATGCTTACTTTATGTTATATCTGTATATGTATATTCACTGAAAAAACCAAAGGTCAAAGTAAGGTTGTATATAGGTATGTCAAAATTTCAGTGACAACATAACATTTACATTTTAAACTCAAAAAGACACAAAAATTCACCTGTCATAGTTATCTCTAGTAACTATTACTCCTGCTCTAAAGTAACTATAACTTACGCCCCCACCAAGCATAGTCTTGCCATCAATGATGTAACTTAAGAACTTAAGATGTTGCAGTGATGTCATCAGTGGTGTCATAGCACGTCAAGAGTGATGCAATATGTGAGGTAATTAGCAGTGCATGGCAAGGGTGCGATTATGATGACTTTAGTGCACGAGTTATAGTTATTAGAGATAACTATAACTGGTGGATTTCAGTGTTTTTTTTTGTTTAAAAAGTTACGTTGTCACTGAAATGTTCACCTAACTATTACATCTCTTTAACCGTTGTTTTTTTTGCAGTGAATTTCTAGATTTTTTTAAGGTAAAGTAATATTTTATTACCATACATAAAGCCAACCACCTGCCACGCACGGCCTGCGGTCAGGCCCCGCATCCAACCCCTCACAGGAAGCAACCACGGGTCCTAGCCGCACTCAGGCATGCTTACTGACTTTGTCAAACATTCACAACACCAGAATATAGAAAGTGAGCCTAATGGCTTTCTCAGGGGGTGGGCTCTGTCCCTCCCAGCACACCTGTTTGCATTGTTCATCAGAGCCTTCGGACCCGGCGCACCGACAGGGACGCACATAGATGAAACTGATAAACTAAGTTTAACTTTCAGCAGTCAGAGTGCACGTTGGCAACATTGTTGATTTCTCAGGGGGTGAGCATATCAAAATATATATATATATATATATAGCAGATCTTTCTCCAAAAATCACTAATACTTTTAATCGTATGTATACATTAGTAGTTCACACAATGCAATGTTTAAGTATAGTGATTATTATAAAAATGTTTAATAAACTTTTAATAAAAGACATGTCTGTGAGTCTTTCTTCTAACATTTTTAATATTGCATTTTGTGGACGGAAAAATGTTAAAGGAAAGACTAAGAGGCATAATGTTTTTGTTTTAAATCAAAACAGCATATCACTTTCTTTTAACAATTTCCAGCCCATGAAATTTAATCATAAAAACAACCACAAAGGGCCGTGCACTCCAGCTGGGAGCATAGAGCTCTAACTAGGAGTGGTTTACAAAAATAATAAGTTCTTCTCGAGCCACAGATTTAATGACATAGGAGACTTACTGTTTGTTTTTATTATGTTGCTGGGGGGTTGCTACACTCCTTGCAGCCCATCACAAATTTTTTAAAAATGCTTGAAAGTGCCCCTGTTCCTTGTACTGACACAACCAAGGTAAAAAGGTAAAAGAAAATGTAAATTGCGTAGGGAAAATGGTGTTAGGACACCACCAAGGTAAAAAAAAATTAAATAGCCCTCGTAGAGCATTATGATAAGGGTGGGCGGAACTCACAGAGTTTCACTTCACATGAAAGCCTTGCAAGATTCCGCAGAGGTCCGTGAGCGGGCGGAAAACGATACACTGCGCTGCTCATGTTGATTTTTAGTGCCGGGAGCTTGTTCCACACTGCACAGTCAGCACGAACTGCACCACGCGGTCCACCAGAGGGTGCTGCTTCTTTGCTGCCGTTCAAGTAGATGTTCTACTTGAGCTGCAGCTTTCTCACTGCAAACTGTTGTGACAGCTCGTGTTGAGAAAATCTCATCGGGTGCCTTCCTAGTGCCCAACAATAATGCTAGGGGATGCCAATTCCCGTTCGTTTACTGGCCACTTAGTGGCCAAAACTCTGCGAACTCTGCCGACTGAGTCTCCCACCTCTAATTATGGGGCGCTCCTTCATGGAGCAGTTAATAATAAATTAGCAGCTCCTGCCGCTCATATATTATTATTTTTTTGTTAAAAACAAAAACATAGAGAGTCATTGGGGGCCACGGGGAGAGCCTTGCAGCCCTTGCTAGCTCTCATTGTGGGAGCTGGACATTTTATTTTTTATTACAGGTGGGTGCCCACTCAGTGTACCCACAATGTAGAGGGTCCTTGGGGCCCACAGCGAGAGCCCTAAGGCCACAATGGCCCCAGCCAGCACCATACTGGGTGATGGCGGGAGCCAGCACCTTTCCTTTGCCCCCACCTGGAGCAGCATTTTTATACTGCTCCTGCCCGGCAGGAGCAAGGTGGAGTTCCCTGCCCGGGAGAGTACGGGCGGGGTATGCCCGGACTCTCCTAGGCAGGGATCCGCAATGTCCCGGGGGTAGGCTCCCCGGGACACTGTGTAGTCCCCGGGGAAGATACCTGCATGAAATGTGGCCCCAAGGGATAGAGTCCCCAGGACCCAGCAGTGGCTCACGGAGGGGGCCTGTGCACCTCCTTCTCTTCTTTTTACAAATCGCCTCTTAGGGGATGGGGTGCTTGGAACCCATTAGTGACTCAGGGAGCGGGCCACATGACCCCCTCCCCCGTTTTTAACAATCGGCCCCACTGGATGGGGTTCCCGGGATCCAGTAGTGGCTGAGGGAGGAGGGCCACATTTCCCCCCTCCTCTGTTTTTAATATTTGGCCCCAGGGGCTGGGGTCCCCGGGAGCAAAGAGGCTCAAGGAGAAAAACTCCCAAGGCCAATAAGAACAAGAGTCCCTCAAACCCAACCGTCCAGATATACAAATATATTTTATCCTTTATTTCTCAAAACCTACTGAAAAAACATACACCAAATAACAAAAAAGAGGCTTTCTGGATCAAGATACAGCTTTCTGCCACATTTGGTGTAATTCCGTTCAGCAGGTTTTCTGAGGTATCGCTTAATACAAAAAATCTATGGAAATAAATGGGGATTTTGCGTTTTGGGACTCCCGCCTTTTTCTCAGCCCTTGCTTGACGGATCACCCCGAAACGTTCCATGAGGAAACTAATTTAAAAAAAGAGCACTTTTTTTTTAGAAAGATAGGTGAAGATTCAGCAAATGGAGCCCAAACTATTAGCAAACCAAAAAAACGAATTTCCTATGGAACATGGAAAAGCAGATCTAACTAGAACTACCCAGTGGCAACCACCATTGAGTAATATTATATATATACATATATTCCAAATGAGACTGCTCGCTATTGAAGACACCTCTCACAACGTACATTGTTCCTCTCCCCCACAAACGCCAAGCCTAGTGATAAAGGAAAGTCTTCTGAAACGCGTATGGCATGTATGGCGCCAAACTACGTTGAGAGGGCTCGTTTCAGTCTGCTGCTGCCTCCCAAATAAAGAAGGGTGAAATTGAACGTTGTGAGAGGTGTCTTCAATAGCGAGCAGTCTCATTTGGAGTATATACATATATATATACATATGTATATATCCGTACGAAAGTAGCTGCCTGACACAGTGCACCAAAGCGAGGGCGACATGGATCTAAAATGGAGTCAGCTCACCCCGATGTGTATTCAAACTCCACACCACTCTAGGAAATGGCATCCACGCTCAAATTGTTACAAGGCAAGATGTTTTATTGGATCATGTCCACCATAACACGTTTCTGCTCACACTTGCATCCTTGATCACACATACGGGAACGCAATTTTGTCCATTTCATTATAGTAATCATGTGACTGGTTCATTATGAACAAATGAAATACTATTAGTACATTTCTCTATCTTAGAGGACAAATACATTCATTAATTGATCATTCAAAATATAAATTAATACCATGATTGTAGGCATATAATTAGTCCAAAATTAAATACTTGTAATCAATGTTTAACTTAAAGTGCTGGATGAGTAAATTCACAAGTACATTGCATTTGCATACATCTCGTGTAGTGCTGCGTGTAGACACCTTTCTTGGCTGATTCGTATAATTTATAATGCATTATTTGTTGCATGTTTGCATTCCCTCCACACATTACAAATTCCACCTCTGAGTATCTTTTTCTATTGCACCTTACTTTTGTCAACATGTATTGCCTTAGTGGGCCTACGTTGATTGTTGCTAAACAAAACCGCACCTGGCTACACCTTGTCTTCTAATTACCTGTTCTTACTATTCTGAACTACAACCTTGTCCACTTAATAACAAAATATTGACAAACTGATTTTTGAACCCTTATATATACTGATAGCCATTGTCCATGATTTATAATTACCTCCCAATATGAAAAGAGAAGAGGTAGGTATCAAAGATGTGTAGACAATTCCTCCTCCATATTTAGGCCAGCTGGGGTCTTATGTTCAGTTCAATTATATATATCGGGACTCCAGTCTATGCAACTGCTTTTCCCTATTCCATATCCCTACTATATATCATACCCATCTATGAACTATCATAGCTGAAATAACATATAATAGCAGCACAAAAGATCAGCACAACAAAGAATCATATTATAGGAAAATAAAGATACAGCAGAACTGATAGAGCAGTGTTTTTCCGCATAGGGTGTCAGCCTTATCAGGGTGAAGATGGCTTGAGAGACACCTAAGTGTTGGGTAGCACAGCATAATAAAACTAAATCGAACCTAACACAATGCAATGTAGTATTTCCTGGCTGGCCAACAGCAGCAAAAGTTAACACATAGCATACAAGTAATTTATAACATACGATACAAAAACACACACTCATGGCGTAATTTAATTTCATTAGTTATGAGGTATCATAACAAAAACATAAAATAACAACACAGTAGAACAACACAAGAAAGAATCATCACATAGCAGCATAGCACAACAGTGTGGTGCACCATATGCCCACAGTCTCATACATGACAATATATAAGGTATAACTGTTTTCAAAGCATACTATACCAATGTAGCACAACATAGAAGTCTAGATTAGCAATTCAACCTACCAGTATAGCACAAAAGCCAAGCAGTGTACATTATATGTGCATCTACAGCCTTTCATACCACAGCATAACATAACCAGGAAAACGTGTCTTTTTTGATGCTCTCTGTCCTTAATGCTAAGTAGGATTTGTCTCTCAACCTCACTTAAAAACAGTTATCAGACGTCACCAATCGATCTCCTTACAGCTGTACCCCATGCAACTCTGCTACTCTCTTTTGATAAACCTTGTTTTCCCTCTTCCAACCAATGTCAACCTTATTATGCCTTCAAATAAATTCAGCTACAAATTCTGCTGCTAACTTGTTCTAACTAAATAGCTTCAAGGCGCTGCCTCTTGTAACCAAGGGTTTTGGAGCAGACCATGGACCTATGCAGTTAAGGAGCAAGAGGTATGCGAATTTTCGTATGAAGACAGTTACTCCTCTGTCACTCCCGGAGCATTGTGAACTTCCCAATGCTCTCAGAGTGACAGACGAGTAACACTTTTTATATGAAAACCTGCTCCTTAAAGTGCCTTTGGCTCATGTGTCTTTGTGCCACAAGAGCACCACTTCCATACACACGTGCACACACACACACATTACATACACAAGCACGTAACAACTTTTACTAAATGTTACTTTGGTGTATGGAAGGTGAGATCATCTTCCTCTACAAGCACTCCAGACTCCACCCTACTAGGTCACAGATGCACAAGCTTCGCGCCTCCAGACTCCAGCATTCTATCCACCAGAAGGAGCCAGCGGAAGCCATCATGATTCACAGCATTGGCTTGTTTCTGGCATTGTCCATGAGCTTCTGCCCAATCAGGAGCCAAGATAAACCTGGAGGTGGGCCCTCCTTCTCTAGCCTAGTTTCTAAAGGGGCTTAAGAGCATAGGGTTGCCAAGCCCAGAAGCTCTATTAGCTGCCATGCTGCAGCATTTCAGCTATGTATTGTGAATGTGTGAGGACTGTTATGTTATGTTATGTTATAACAACTTTTATAGCGCGCTAATACCCATAGGTGTCTAGGCGCTTAAGGACCGCATACTGTACAGCCATCGCCCTCACAAATGCACAATAGAAATTGTGACAGAGGAGTCCCCTTGCTGCTGGCATGATATTGCAGCTTTTACATGAAAATAAAATTTCACTGGGACAGTGTTTTGCTTGTAAAAGCAGTGCCGTCATGTTTAGCAGATATGTGTAGAGGGAAGGAGCAGATGGGAGAAGAGCTGGTATGGCAGCACCCTGGCGCCCCCTATGGGCGAGCCACAACTGAAAAACTTTATCTCAGAGATGTGTTGTCAAGGGGAGAGGTCATGTTGTGAGGGTACAAGGAACTTATAGTATGAAATCCTTCCGGGTCCACAGCCAGGACCATGGACAGCACTTCATGCACCAGTGGCTGAGCATCAGGTGTGGGAAGAAGCAGGACATTCCAGATTAGAGGAGTGCAGGAATCACATGGTTGCAGACAAGCTCTTCTAGACGTAGAGGAACAGATGTAATAGAGAGCCCAACCATAATAAAACACAGAGGAGTGCTATGCCTGTGTCTTCTCCTAACCTACCTCCCAAGTGCCCCAATCTTTCGCCATGTGCTCCGACCTATTGCCAAAGTGGCCTGATCTAGCTCCCAAGTGCCCTGGCCTATCCTGGCTCTCAAGAGTTCTGACCTATCCTGGCTCTCAAGAGTTCTGACCTATCTGCCAAGTGTTCAAAACTATTTGCAAAGTGACCTTTCATCCAAGTCGCTCCACATAAGTCTTGAGTGATCTGACTGTCTCCAGAGCTATAAGACAGATCTCCTGAGTGATTTCACTAAAGCCTGACCAATCTCTTAACTGACCTGCTCCATATCCCAACTGATTTGTGACTAGGCCTACCACCCAGATGTACTAACCCGTTTTTCAAAGGTGTACGCCCACTATTCAGCACCCTCCATCTTTCTCCTCTCCTGGCAGGTGACCGCCCCAACCCTGCCAGTAAGATAGTGTGGTTTGCACCCTGGGTGAAGTTACATTCTGCACCCTCTTCCCCTAGGAATGGGGCCACAAGGCCTGTTTGAGGGGGCAAGCTAAGGCCCTTCTGCAGGTAGCTCCACGGTGGGTACCTAAAGTTACCATGGCTTCGAAAGGGACCTGAAAGTAACAGAGGAAGTGCTTGACAGAAAAAAAGCAAAATTATCAATGCATTCTGGACTTCAGACAGGACACAACGCTACAGCAAAACGTGCCATTTCCAATGACAAAACATTCTGAATGGATGAATGTGCATTACTCTTTATCGATCTTAGAAGGATGAAGGGACTAGTCAGACCTGCCAGAATACCTTTTAACCTGCAGGTCACACACCAATGTCACGGGAGAGTATTTAAGTCTGCAGTATGAACCTGTCTCTTATTTACTTCATGTAGAACAATTCCCATACACCATTGCCTGATGCATCTCTGTCATGCAAAATGTTTGCAATACAAATGTAGCCAGGATATTATTTCAATATTCCCAGGCAGGCAAATAGAATAATGATTACTATTACCCAATGTTATGGTGCTGAGTGTACGGACCCCTAGAATGATGAAAGTCTGTGTTTCTCCTGTTCGAATTTAAACTCAAGATCTGCGGGTCACGGACATACGTCGGCAGGCAAATATTAATAAATATAAAATGAAATGAAATCACCAGAAACAGACGCCGAATACACAAATTCTGGTTTGAGGGGACGGGCTCTTTGAGAAACGTACAGCAGTCATCCATCTAAACTTAGGGCCCTGCAGTGCCAACAGTTCTGGAGCTCTGCCAACCTACTGAAGAGGCGCCCCGGGACCTCATTGAGGCTTGTAAAACACAGACAGGAAGTCGGAGCTAATGCTTAAGATTATGTGGCAGGAGCGGGAATCAGTCTAGGACCAAATATATATAATTAGGAACAACAGTGGCGACTGTCAAGAATTAAGAGGATTCCAGTCTGTATAGGTTTAACCTGTAGTTTGTACGCCATTGCCTCAAGACATGGAGATGAGCCGAACCAAACAATATTACTAAACTGATTAAAACAGTGTATTCTGAGCCTATCCCAAGAGGGCGAGAAATGCAGCATCCCTGTTCAAGGAAGGTGGAAATCCCATTTGGGATTTTTTCATTTTTTTTACTTTTACCAGTGATTTAGGAATATTTTCCCCCAAGTTTCTGGATAGTTTCAGAACTCTGTATATTTTTTTCTAAATTTCAAGGCAAAGCGACAACCTGAAAAAACATCATAAAGAAGGGAGGAATGAAAATAAAGGGGGCAAGGATCCAATATATTTAAAGGCCAATATATGCAACAGCACTACTGTAGTATTAGTGTACTGTAATGGCATCTCCAGGTGATTTACATCTGGACTGAGCTATGGGAACCTGCATAGACAGTCGTTTCTGGATAGCTGTGGCCGCAAGACATTTTCTGCTTGTACCAGTCTCTGGATGGTGTCTTGAGTTATTTTGCATGCGAGGAATGCCCTTGCGTATAATTTTCACGTTGATGACTGATTAAATGCATTTTGTGTAATATGCATAACTTACACAAAAAGATACCTGTTATATGAGGAAAATATTTTCCAATCTCGCTTTTCGCTTACCCACCCCCACCCCGCTCCATATTTTCCTACAAAATGAAGCTACCTGTTGGTGAACAAGCAAGTGTGGTTGCAGATGCATGATGGATTTGAGCATTTTGAAAGTTGTAACTATAAAATGGTTCAAGTGCTGAATGCTTGGAATTATTTCAAAGTGCCTACAAAGGTGTTAATTCAGTAGGCACGAAGGGGGCGGGGCTTATGTTCGTGAGGACTGCCCCGTTCTCGAAATACTTCGCGCAGAAGGGGAGTCTCCTTGCATAAATGAAACAAAAACACCGGAGTTTATCTCCCACAAACGCAACCCCTCGGCGGTGTGACGTCAGAGGAATGTGGAGTTATTCCACGCAGCGGTGGAGGAAGGGGGACAAGGAATGTACCATTAGCACAGCACAGGGCACAGTACCTCAGCCTCCTCTACATGGGTGCCTGTGCCTTACCATAACTCATTCACAGAGTCAGGCACTTGTACCTCCAAGGTCAATCTGTTACCCCCATTCATGTTGGCTCTGTGAGTTCATCCAGGCGAGTATGAGTCAAAATGTCGGTTAAAAGATAAATCTGGAAGGGTGTCCACCTGGCCAGTGTTATACCAGCATGGACTTTATTTTCAAGTCCTTTCCAGTAAAAAAATGTGTGAAAAGCAGTGTACTCCGGTATTTTTTGCCCTTTCAACTAAAACGGAAAAAACACATGAAGAACTCACTTAAAAGTCCTTGAGAGCTGTCTATTCAATGTCTAAATGATTATTAAAACAAAAAGAGATATCAATGCCATGGTACAAAAGAAGAAAGAGAATTGCACACCAACCAGCTCTTGGCCGGCCAGCTCTGCCAAAATAGCAAAATATAAACAAATGGCTGGTAATTTTTGAAAGAAAGTCTGTATCTGTAGGCAATAACGGATGTTTTCTAAATGCGTCTAAGCCGCACTGTTGAGTTAAAATTGTAAATGAAACTACAGACACGCGCATCAAAGGCTGATGGTGTGAGGACTGAACCATTATCAAAGATCAGAGGGGGGCACAGGTGTGCCCCTGAATATCGAACCCACAATATCAGTGGGACAGAATATCCAGGACAAAACATTGATAAATAACGAATCTAGATGTTCTATACCTAACTCCACACATATATACCTGCACACTACGTATATCTTCAAGGTACGTAGATGAGGGTTAGGAAGAGTAAAGCTATACTTCCCAATATGCACTTATCTTTCGATATTTTGTCCCTCGATAGCCTGTCCTCCGTATTCTCATACCCCGATATTGTTGGTGTTGATATTCAGTAGTACAATCAGGTGCATGAAGAAAAGTAAACACGGGTTCCTGTGGAGTGAGGAGATTTCTGCCTGTGGTTCAGATTATCAATGAAGTGCATGGGGTTGGTTCTGGAATCCTCCAAACTGTTTCCCCCTCAACTGCGGAAGCTTATGGTCTACCTCCCGGAACACTCTGCCTTCTCATTTCAGTGAGGCGTTCCTCTCATGTACCAGGGTCCAAACGGTGGAATTCCATCCCACGGCATCTTTACACAAAAATGAGCCTTTGGGGCTTTCTGTTAGAGGGTTAAAACCTACTGGCTCCGCTTCTCCTCTGGGTTGCAGCCCTTGTATCTGGGGAAAAGGGGGGTGCTCGCCACAATGACCATCATACTTAACTGCCTGCCATGCAACCCCTTATTAGGTCCTTTATGGCAATAATGCCAATATGCACTTAGTGACAGGTATACTTACCTGGCTCAATGGAACTCATTGTATTGCCCCCGGAAGGATGAAGTTTTGAGTTGTCCCTGTAACGCTTCTTCCTGGCAACAGAATTTACTTCCACTGCACAGCCACCACATTGGTTGCACCAACCCTACTCTAGTGATTACTGCAAGCTGAGGCCTTGTATCCTACTCCCAAACATCACGTATCTGTTCTCTTGTGGAATTGGGATCCAGATACACTTCCTAGGCCTCTTACTGCTACTTCTTGAGTAAGGGCCTGGCCATGGGACCTGCCATCCAATCCATCAAGATTATCATTTTAGCACAACAATGAACCACTGCCTCTCTTGCTTTCCAGCAATGCTGCCCACTTCAGTTCCACAGGTCCTTCTTTCCCCAAAAATCAATTAATTATATGGTGTGGTGCCATAAGTACCCTGCAGACTGTCTGGGCCTCAAAGATGTGCATAGAGTCTGCAGCCCCCCAAAGTTCCACCCCAATGGATCAGTGTCCTGAATTGGTCTCTGGCTTTCATGACTCTTCCTGGTTTTCAGCAACTGCTGCAACACCACATTCTTCTTGGACAGCCCTACTGTCTGCATGAACAGTATGATCGCCCTCATTCCCGAATCCTACGTATCCCCTGAATGCACCTAATGCATTAATCATGGCCACCATAAGACCGAAGGTCAACACAGTGGCAACCATTCATGGCCACCACAAGACCGAAGGTCAACACAGTGGCAACCATTCATGGCCACCACAAGACCGATGGCCAACACAGTGGCAACCATTCATGGCCACCACAAGACCGAAGGTCAACACAGTGGCAACCATTCGCTTTCAACGCCACATATATATCTCACAGCTTTAGCCCGGGCTCTCACTTCCAAGGGCCCCACCTCTCCGTTTCCTGTTTGCGTGCCATTTTTTTATCTCTTAATCCCACGAATAAAATCTAGCCCACAGCATTACCTGCTTGACAGGACCCCACGCAGCCACACCACTAAATCCCTCCTACCTTGAGCTGCTGCAGCACCCCAAATAACCTTTATGGAGTTCAGGTGGAGAATTACCATTAAAGAGGCCCTTATTTATTAGTCCTGAATTATTTACTGTGCATTACAATAGGAAACTTTGTTTCACAAAATGATGCTATTTGTTTGACACGGAGAGCTGTGTTTACTATTCCTTTCTCTGGCTGCATCTTTAGGGTATTTTGCAATTCTAACTAGTGGTGCTCTTGCTGGCAAACAGGTGAAAGGAAAAGGCCATACTATCATAGAAGTTTTCTAACACATATATAAAGATGTTTGCAGAGGTGCTGGGAACAATTTTCAGAGTGGGGGTTGCTGCCATCAATGTTACATCACCCAAGTCACAGGGATTGTGAAAAATCCAAGTCACACAAAGAACAAGTGTAGCAAATGGATTCAGCAGGAGAACGGTGAGGGTGTAGTGTGTAGCTGTGGTGTTTTTTGGAAACAATGTTGCAAATATATTGCTAAAGCATGGTATGGTAGCACAGTATCATTTACAGACAGCACATTTTCCATTCAAATGGCCACAACATTTGCTCAGACATGCAGTTTTACAGATAAAAAGCGCACAAACGACAATGTGTGGAAGGAAATAAGTATTTCTTGATCTGTTATGATCCTATTAAAATCTTTGTTTCCATCACATTTTAGAATTACAAAAAATGGTGCCTCATTTGTGCTTTCCAAACTGCTGATATATTCTGAAACATGTTTACAGTTCATTTATAGATATTTAAATTTTATTGTGTGTTCTGAAAAAAATGTCATCCTATAGCCTTTCCTTTTACATTCTCTATAACATTTCCACATAGCTCTCTTTATAAAACCGTCTTGCATTGCAATAAGAGAAAGTAAACACGAATCTCCACTTAAAGAATAAATAACCATTTGGCAAAAGATATTGCCTGCCTTTTGACCTCTGCCTTCCAAACACAGCAAATGTGACTAGACAAAAACAGAATGTAAAGGCATCTTTATGGCTCATTCACTTTCTGAACTCAGGCATGGTTATATTGGGGGGTACTGCAGCACCCACAGCACCCATACTTCCAGCGCCTACGGATGTTTGCTTTATTTACATTGTAAGGTACAAGTACCACAAAACATATATCACCAGCATGGAAAGTACAGTCAAGGCACTCTTGTTAGGTGATGCCGTCGGCCAGCACCCCCACTCCAAAAACTCTTTCCAGCAATACTATCCTACCGCAGTCTCATCTATCACTGGTCCCCTCCTGACCACTCTTTTATTATCATGGTTGACTGCGCAATGGGACATTATACCCTATTTCATCCGCATTTCTCGTTTTGTTTTTAATTATACATGTGGTACCCACCAATAAAGATATTTCCTTAGGGTTTACCTCAAGATATTTTTATATAACATCCTGGATCCTGCCATAATCCAGTATTTATCGAGAACTCCCTCGCACTAAGATTGAGTCCACCATGGTAGTATCATCTTTTCAGGGTGGGATGAGGATACCTATGATGGATCATGCCACAAAAGTGTGGGTGAGGCATCTTCATATATGATATAATGTATAATCCATGTTACCAGGTTGCAGCTGGATCACTGAATAACCCTATGCACCATCGCATTTTTGTGTTTTGCCTCCGCTCACAACCTCTCATCCCCTTCAAAAACCAACAGGTGTTTTGTATTACCACTAACCCACTAATGACCCAGTTCTCTAAACCCAGTAAGAAAAACCTCAAAAGAACATGTTTAAGACTGAATTAACTTGAATTAAACATGCAAAGATACATATTTATGCCGCTGAAGGTTCTATGCACTAGTCTGCAGTGGCCGCATAGCCCACTAAGCCATTGGACCAAGCTGTGATCTTATGACCTGTAGGTTACTTAAGGATCTCTGCAACAGTCCTTTTTTTAAGACATTGAAACCAGTAATAAGCAGATTACACACAGGTATCTTCTGCCGTCCCATTAACCAAGTTAGCTATGTTATAAACAGTGCTTGCACCACCCATTGTCCCTGTCAGCGCTGCCAATGACAGTACCAAAAGACACACAATTGATGGACGGAATGCAGAACAAATCAAAACATTCACCCCCAGTCAAGAGATCTGGGTTAAATCCATCATTCTTTTGCTCACCATGCCACCCCAGTTTAGACCTGGCCATATGCAAATCAGTCTTGACCCTGTGCCTCATGGGAACAGTACCAACACAACTACTAACCATCACACTCCTACAAGTGTGACAATTAAGACTGTTCCAGGCACCCAACACTAGAAGAATGGCGGCAGGTATTAGTCCCTTTTAATGTATACTGAATTAATAAATGACTATTGTTGTGCTCATTTCTAAATTTGACAGAGAGCGCCACCATGTGGCAGACTGTCATAAGTGCCAGTGTTGACAATTAAGTGTTAGTGCCGAGCACCGGAAGCCACTAGTTCAAATTGAGCACTGGAAATGTTATTCCTAGAAAATTGACGGATTCAAAAAGGTCTCTGCAGCAGGTGTCCTAACATCCAAACTGATTTATCTGTCAGCAAAAAAGGTAAGCTGTAACAGCTTTAATGTCATATTTCCTATATACTGACTGGAACAAAGGCTGGCTGTCGGTGACAGTAAATACTTTCAATTTGCAGTACTGGATGCAACCTTACTACAGAGTATTGCTACCTCGCCCTGCGGCGCAGGAACCCAACCTGCGAACCATTAACCAGTCCTGATTTCAGGAATACAAATAAACATGCAAATAATTGCCAGTTCTAAGTCCTAGGATGCAAAACTGCAAAACTTACCCTGCAGAACCATTCTACATGAGTGACAGCCAAAACCTCTGAAGTTCTTGTGATCCAGCCCTTCGAAGAGTGACAGGTGCGCACCTGGAGGTCAGAGCTTCACAGCACTACGAGAAGAGCTCAGCATGGAGCACTGTAAGGTGTTCAGTATTCCATGACTAAATGTCTATTTCCTGGTGAACATCATATTTAGTCCCCCCTCCCCACCTGCAATAAATAAGTAGATTTGTTTTTGTAGGGAACATGCACCGAGATGCACACAACATGCTTTCATATATTGACACAGATCACACATACATCTACATGAACAAATAGAGCACCACAGATACATGTATCTATGCACAGACAGAGCAACACAGACATTCATGCACACACACAGTTGGCAGACTTACAGACCTCGCCACACAAACAACAGTACACTTGCAGATATCCATGCACGCACAACCTAGCAACTTTACAGACACCGGCCCACACAAAACAACAGAGAAAGCAGAACCCATACCCTCAACTCTACAGGCCATCATGCATTCACAAATACACATGAAGTGTCATGGGCACATCAACGAACAGACATGTTGGTACCCATGCACAGAGATCAAAGCGCTGAGACTCAAAGAGAGGGCGCACATACAGACAGACACCCATGCAGTCAAACAGCACAGAACAAAGGGATGGACGGATATATGGACACATGATTCATGTCGACCTAATTCACCTTCATCAGAGAATACAGAATTTCGATGTAAAACAGCATATAGTATCGACCCCCATAGAATCCCTGGCTACTTCTTGAGTGATGGAATACTTAGGACTGGAAACCCATTCAGAGATCGAAGTGTAAAAAGAAAGCAAGTGACGTCAACAAAACAACTCTTAGGTGACGTAAAAGGGGCAGCACTACCTCATACCCAGGGCCACTGGAACTATGTGGCAGTGGAGGGCCAGGTTATGCAGCAGGGTTGACTAAATTATGTATCAAGAAAAGACAAAGTATGCTGCCTATTGCGACACATTTAGAATAATATTACTTCTTATTTTCTAATTTCTACATAAGTTAACATTTTCTGGCATAGGTTTTACGTCATTAGTAACAATTTAACCTCCAAATACGGCAATAAGCAACAGAAAGGGGACCAATGAACGGTTGCCAAGAGCCCTCCACTGTGCGTTAGCACGTGTTGCTGCTTTTTTTCTAAACACTTTTTAATCCGTGTGAGTTTAAATAAATTGTCTTGTTAGCATCTGCAAATTATGCTGCAAGATTATGTGGCTGTAGCACATCCATAATTATGCAGAAAACGCTGCAGCCACAAAATTGCATAATTCCAGCGGCCCTACTCATAGTTAACATTTCACATATCAGTTCTTACTCACTAGACACTCTCACACCTGTAGGGCTACCAGGTGATGGGTGGAAAGTTCAAGCACACCCAGAGGACTAAGAGATGGAGGCAAACCTTGTTAAACCATGAGGAATAGTAAGAGATGAGTGGCAGACTTCAGAAAGTCACTGAACAGGTGAGCATGGACTGATCATCATTACTGAGTGACTGGCACAGCAGTGAGTTGGGTAACAATAAACATCTGACATTTCAGCGCCAAGGTAACTTTTAGGATGAACGTGCACTTTGCACATATATGTTATGTTATATGTTATGTTATGTTGTGTATGCTGCATATTTACTAGTAGTGTACTAGAACCAGACAACACAATAGGAACAGAAGCCTCAGGTCTTACTGTGAAACTTGTTTGCACTGAATGGGAAGTGAATGGGTGTTGAATTCAAGAGGCGGAAGTGGAGAAGAAGAAAACAATTCTTTTTAAATTCTTTTCAAAAGTGCCTGTATAAACTTATGTAGAAATATAGGAGTGAGACAACAAAGGCAAATCTGAAGACCGTGTAAAGCCAATGACTGAAGAGCAGGCAGTAAATGATGGAGCTAGCAGAGTTCCCCTACTGTCACATTCCATGCTGCAGGCCCCAGGCATAGTTGTCATTTAATGTTGAAGAAATAAATATTTGACTTGAAAGTACAGACAGCTGGACTTTGGACAGAAGAGGGTACACTTAACGAATTCTAGTGGGATTCAGGCTTTGTGTCCACTTAATATCTAACCCGTCTGCGGAGGAGGTCACGTTCAAGGTGGAGAAATTAGGGTAGTATCAATGCCCATTCAGACCTTGGCATCTCCTTGAAGAAAACAGTTACACTGGCCGGTGGAAGGCTTTGATCACCATATCATCTTTTTCTATAGTTAACAATTTGGTTAGGTTGGCCTCTTTGAATAGACTGCACTTTACATGTCTATTTGAATTCAGCACATGCATGTCTTTGCGACCAGTGTATGCCACAGTCAGGGCTACTAGAATGCTCCATGGGCAACTAGCAGCACTACCTAGCAGTGAGATTTCTTATCATAATCACTTTTATAAAATGGTTTAGTTGAATTGGGTCAAACAAAGAAAACAACAAATGCAACTGCCAGAGTTCGTTGAATTTTGAAATGAAAACCCTGCACTAGAAATGTTGGCGTTTAGCACATGTGTTTTGTTCTGGAAATCTCAGCGGCACACTTTAATCAGCATGAATTAAATGGACCAGTTTTTGTTTTCTATCCCAAACATACAGTAGTTGTACACGAAGGCCTCCAGTACAGGTTCACTGTTACCACCTGTGTGGAGCAAGTGGTAAATATTTGGGGGGGGGCTATTTGTTTTCCCTGTGAGGGTTTGGATTGGCAGTTCTCCTTTTACTTAAACGGGAGGAATCTTCTTCTGTTTCCACCATGTGGGCCTAATATTTCTAAGTCCAGACACCTTCAATTGCCCGGTGCAGTTTCCTCTTGTGGATACCACTTCCGGCACCTCGTGATGGAGCCCTCTGTGGTAGGCTTCACTCACTAGGACTTGTTTCACTGCTCTTGTGTGTGATTTGCTAGACTATAACGTTGCACCATATGTAATAGGAATCTAGGCCACAATTAGGGTATACGTGAAAACTGACTTGTTTCTTCAGTAATGGCATCGCCATCAGGGGGGACCAGGGCGGGTGACAGGAACACTTCTAAATTTATTTTTAAAAACTATAACTTTAAGTAAATACCTCTCACTGCAGTGATTTAATATGGTGTGCTAAGGTGAAACGTTTCCACGCGTTAAACACGAGAATTTTAATGTTCACTGGACTATATCATATTTTTTACACGATGTTTGGTGCATGATTTGTGGCTGCCCGCGGCCCCCGCAGGCGGCCACCCTAAACGGGCGGCCCCTTTAGTGCCATTTGGGCACTTCCCCACCCCCCAATGATGTGCGGGACTCAAGGAGGAGTCCCCCTACCAGACGCGTCACTTCCGGCACGCAGAGGAGGTGGGGAGGTATTTATGCCTCCCCCCGGCCATCTTGGCGTCCTCTTTGCGCCGGACACGCCGTCGTGAGGGTCATTGGTCGGGATACTCCGTCGTTTGTTTCATCGCGAGGTCACAGACTGGCCCCCGGACTGCTGTTTCAGTCCGCCTGGGGCCCGTTGGGTCCCAGTGCCTGTGACCGGGTGCGCTGCTTTGTCATGGGCTCGAGCACGAGGGGCCTGGCATTCGTCTCCCGCCGTCTTTCCTCGCGTTGAGATTCACGCGCCTGAGGGAGCTGAAAGTGAGGGTGAGTCGGCTGCCCCCCAAGCCTGTTCGGGTAGGCGCTGGCCAGCCATGGCTGGACTTGTGATGCCTAGGGGGGGGGGGGAGTGAGAAGTTCCCCCGGTACTGTCTGGCCCCCTCCGTTTCGCGGCGCTGAGAAGGTAGGATCTAGGGGTGCCTCTGATCATGTCCTGCTACGGTTTACGTAATTTGAAGTTTAGGGGGCTGTAGAATGTCACGATGTCCTCAGGTCCCGCGCCACACTCTGAGTACAGGCAGCGCCAGCGGTTTATGAGAAAATACTGGCCATCTGCGCACCGGGAATTCTCGCCGTTTGTCATGTCTTTGGTCGGGCCAGGGAGCTTGGGGTGAGTCGTTGTGCTGCAATTAACAGTAGGCGCATGCCGCACCCGGGGTTGGAACACGTCGAGCACCTTCAAACGTTTGCTTCCTGCCACCACCCGACAGATACTGCATGGGGCAGCTCGGCGGGCCTGATCTCTAGGGGGAGAACCGCGGGTGTGTTACTCCCCCTTTCAGACCTAGTGGAGGTTCACTCATGCCTCATCACAGGCCGCTTACAAGTTAGACTATCTTACTCATGTAGGCTTATTTACTAACTGTGTCACCATGAGCAGGCTCGGGTCTGGAGCCACGAGACTTAATTCATTGTCTGCCAGCCCCCATTTGTTCTGTTTTACATTTTGGGAATGTTAAGCTCCCGGAGTTCAGTGCCCCTCTTATCAGTGGTGGCCAGGGGCTGCCCTCTGTACAGCTCTGCGTCTGCCTCTGGAGGCGGCTGAGGTTTACAAGGTCACCTACCGGCATGCCGCTTACAGGGAAGCCATCTGCGATTCATTCCCTCATCCGTGAGCCTGATTCCTAAAATAGACTCTAGCACTGGAAGTTGCATTATGCATTGGTAATTAATTTCTTTACCTGGAACTCTTGCTAAATTGTTGAGCACATACTCTCTCAAGCGCTCGATTAGGCATGGGCTTTAATTTTAGCACACCAAATTCCTCTGCAAATCGCAGTAAGCAGTATTGCCTACTGATTTCAACTGTGGGGGCTGCTCCTTCGCCCATAAGGGGATGGAGTGTATAGCCGGACATTCGTGCCTTTCCAAGCACTTCGCGGAGCACTGCCTGGGCGCGGGTCTTGGACCATGGCTGGACTTCCACATTTGCTTTCTTGGTTTTGAGGGCACCCAATGCGGTCTCGTTGGCACAGCAAGAGGGGAGTCGGAGAGGCAGACACACGCCGTGTGGTTTGGTGAAACCGGGTTGTTTTGCCGTTCGAATAGCAGCCAAGCTGGTGCACGTATCGACGGTGTGCTCATGTCCCTTTTGTGGCCCGCACCGGCATGTTCATGTGCGGGGCGGAGACTGGGAGCCTGGAACGTGAATCTGGTGTATTGGGGCTGGTGCTTGTGGGTGAATTTCGCTTGTTGGAAGGGGATGGTAGATGAGGGAGACTTGGCATATCAGGGGTAGCTGCATGCCGCGGCCCAGACTGTGATGCGCTGGGGATATGTTGTTCAGGTCGGGTCACTTGAGCACTACCATGAGGTATTAAGTGGGTGTTTATGCAAAGCAACGTGGGCCTTGGGCATCGCTCATTTGCTTGTTGATCATTGCCCGCCTGACGCACGGCTCGGAGAACGGTCCTCTGAGGCTGCCTTTTCCACGTGTTCAATGATTATAAGTATAACTTTCATAAGTGAGGACACGTCAACAGTGCCCCGTTTGTAAAGGTTTGTTTTATGGGCACCAAGCGAACACTTGCAATTGGTCACTTGCCCGGAGTCGGTAGTGTATGCTTTATGTGGGGGAAAACAGGGCGAGTTGGGTGCAGAGGAGAGCCTGTCGAGGCCTTTCTATGAATTTTGAGCAGTGACACGCCGGGCGCTTTCAGTCTGCGCTACGAAAGAGGTGCTCCTAATTGTACTTTGTATGTTGAATAGCAATGTGCACAGGTTCCCTTTTGCCACGAAGTGTTATTTTATTGATGGAATTTTCACGCCCTGCAATTGTCCGCATATTGAGCGCTAGGTGTTGACTCCTTTACGTCCACCTCTTTTCGACAGGTTTCCGAATGTAAATAACGGTGCATGGTATGAGGATTAGCATGCAATTGTGACACACTGCCACGAACCGGTAGTGTCTTAGTTAATATTAACACACAGCCATTGTAGCGCGATGTGAGTCTTTTTACGTGCGCAGCTTTGTTACAGCTGTCCATGTTTACAAATGGTGAATCGTATGATTAGGCCATAGTATTACGAGGCTCGCTGAGCTATGTTGGTTTGGCAGCTACGCAATTGCGCTCAGGTTTTTGAAATTTGCATGGTGTGGTCTGTGTGTTTTATGCATGCAAGGGTAAATTGAATGACCAAGAATGTGGTTTCCTGGTCCGTGGTGCCGTACTACTTTTCGGCTTCGTGCGGGTCTGTTAAGGGATGTTCGGTGTCGAAGGTTGATTGTAACGGAGGGTTGTTTCTAAAGTAATCCGATTCCATGGAAACCGGGACTGATTATTATTGGAGTGCTCCAACCGGCATGACGGCGTATGTGTTTTAAACATGCCAATAGGAAGCACTATGGGGGATCAGATTGTTGACCCCTTGTGGGAACTGGCCAGGTCACCCCTCCCGTGGTGCCATCAGTGCTGATGCTCCCTGCGGCTCTGAGCTGGATCAGTGCTCTTCATAAACGGTAGCACCCAGCTTGAGGCAAGAACTCATTGTGCCTGTTCCTCCTTTACACCATTGACCCGGTCAAGGGCCCTGGCTTGCTGTAAGTACAAGGTTAAGGGTTGTTCATATATGGGACTCAATGACAAAAGAGGTTGAACTAGGTGACACGCTTCGCTAAGCATAGGGATCAGCGTGCATATTTTAATCCAATGACTAGATGGAGCAAGTGTTCGGGTCAGAACCAGCAGGCCATGCGGTGGCTCGACAAAACATTTTCAAGCCCTCGCTATCGTTGTAAGGGTGTTGCAATTCTATAATTGCAGGTAATCATTATCCGGTATTAATTGATGATTCGACCGCAGGACCGTCAGGTATTTATCAATGCCGGCGATGGGGGCAGTTCGCCACCACTTGGCCTTGTCTCTATTTTAAAGTTGACCACAACATCGGACAATTACTATTGCCTGTCGCCCATGCCATTCTTATAGCTCTGGGGGCCTCTGGATCATCTACACCTTTCTTCTGTCCCGCCCGCTTGAAGTTCTACAACACTTAAATAGTCAATTGTGAGGTAGTCGTGACGAGTATGACCGTGTCACACTATATCAAATTGGTATGCCCATAGGTATGTTTTCGGTCGTTGTTTAGGCCATTTGTTGTGGGATATACCCACCTCCCAGGCGTGGGGGGAGGGGCTTTCCCCTTTGGCATGGCATTGTGGTGTTTGCTTGTCTGGTATGTTGGGCGGACATTGCTAGGGTGTCCTGCTGGGCAGAATGCATGCGGGATGTGCGTGTGTGAGCAGGCCCCCATGTTTTGCCCTGGGGGCTTGGGCTGCTGACTGTCGTGTGTAGTACCGGTTCCAACCCCAGCAGCGGCTCGGCATCCACGTGCTCAGGCCCACACTGGGCATTTCCCTGGAGGGGTGAAGGGACACTCTCTGATGCAGGTCGGGTCCGGCTTTCACTGAAACTTAAATTACAAGCCGGTGCAATGTTATGGTGACCCGCATTCAGGAGATGTCCATGGTTCTTGGTGGGGCTAAGTAATGTTTCCAGTACACAAAGACCCCGTTGCTTAAGGCCTCATGCTCCTTTGTTTCAGCCTTGTTTTGGTCACACCATATTGGGGGCCAGTCACTTACACGTATAAACTGTGGGTGGGCTACGTCAGAAAGACCTTTCTCACACCCTAGATCTGGAGCCCCTATAGCTGCGTATTACGGAGGAAAGTTGGTAAGACCACTGCCTCCAGGGGGTGTCTGCCCACTGTAGCACCAAGGGGCTAGGTCATGCGGGCATGTAGCACATTTGTTAATGGTGCAGGACAATCATTGTTTTACTCTAGGAAACTGGGATCTCATGACCAGGTTCTGACTTGTTGGATGTTAGTTACCGGCCCAAGGGGGGGGAAGCACAATTTTTATTTTACTCTGTGCTGTTATGCGAAGCACAGTTGCTGCCAACAACTACGGGGTTGTGCTATCTGAGCTGTAGGACGGTGGCCCGATCGACCTAGTGAGTTATATAATACCGGTGAGGTCATGATAAGGTTTGGTAGCACAGAGTAATAGGGGCAGATGGTACTAAGTCTCTCTTGGGTGGACGATACGCAGGGTATTTAGAATTGCCTGGTATGGAATCTCTGCTGCAGGTGCCAATGTGGGAGTGCATATGGCACATCAAATTTAAACTGCCTCTGGGATAGCCAGTCTCTGCCTAGCCACCTATGGGGTGGGCAGGAGTCAGCATAAGTGTGCACCCCTTCCCCTGACTAGAGGGGTGGCTTCGGCCAGGCTTAGGTGCATACCCTAGCCTACCTGAAACTCCATTTACAACATGGGTAGAGAACGCCTAGGAGTGGTTTGCAGTCAATTCGCATCCGCCCCACAGGGCGAATGTTTTAGGCCACAAGGTTGTGGATGGCTCTTGCGAGGGAGCCTGGTGAAGAGCCAAGGTCAGGCTAGGAAGTCTCGCGCTTTCGCCGCACTTTTGAGGCCCAGTCACGAGCGCATTGTAGCAGGGTGAGCTGGCTGTGGGGCATGAAGCGCCAAGGCATCAGTAGCACTGAGCGGCTTGCAGCCGGAGGCGGTATCCGATGCATGGGGCACTTGTTAGAGTAGAGCCCTACTCAGAGGTACCGCCTTTAGAGCTATGAGGTCTGTTGGCACCGCCTTTCGATGGAAGCCATTGTCTAGCGGGCTGCTCTGTGCAGAGCATTTGCAGGCGTAAGTTACAGTATCCGCTACCATTTCAAATGTGCATCTTTCACAAGTTACTCAGATAACTGGGACAGGAAGTAAGGTGGGCTGGATAACTCTTGCTTCTACCTGAGTGGCACATCTTGGCAGGAGTGTTTGTCAAAGGGATTGACCTTCAGCCAGGTAATGTTAGCACCCATCCACACCAAGCCGATCGTCAAGGTCACCCTGGGCCTCACTTACACAGCCCAGTAGGAGCCCCTTGTGGTGGTCAGTGACAGGAATCACTAATTTGAACTGACAGGAGGTGAGTCCGTGGGTTTCAACAGCAGAAGTTTGGGGAGAGCTAGACTCCACCCACCCATGGTCAAGGTGTAAGTTTTATTAGTTGGAGCGGCACTCTTATTTGACCAGGGGTTCATTGCCACACGAGGGCATCGCTGAGTTGTAGCCAGAGCACGGGCATTGTGTGTTTCCCAGGGAGCAGCAAGTGAAGGCAAGACTCTTCCAAAATCTAGCACCAGAACACAAAGAAGTCAGGGTCTACTTGTCTGTTGTGTTGAGTTGTCTCCAATAGAGGGCACAATGCATATATATTGTTTCAAACCAGAATTGACTCCATCAATGTGTTCTCCAGGGTCTAGCAATCAAAGAGGCCTGTGAAATTCTGGTCAACGGCGTGGATTAAGTGCACTCTAGAACCGAGGTTAGGTGACACAGGAGGGTGATTCAAGATACACAGGTGGTGTGACGGCAACGCGAGACTGTCCGCTTATGCTGGGTAGGAGGTTCCATATCACCAACCAGAAGGGTGACATGTGGCAAAACCGTGAATGTTTAAGAATGGCATAGATGCCAGTCAGGAGAGGTTTGTCAAAGGCATTACACTTATTGCCAGGCATTGCTAACTACCCATCCACACCAAGCCTATTTTTAGGCTTCCTGGGCCGCATACACACAGCCCGGTATTAGGCACCTGCAGTTGTCAGCGGCAGGAGGTATTAAATTACAACTGTACCGTGGGCGTACTTGCCGACCGGGCAGTACTGCCACGGCCTCCAAGGGCCAATTAGTCAGACATCAGTAGCAGTGCGTGTGGCTTGCCCTCTGTGCAGTTGGCGGGGAATTTAATTCCATGTACAGGCTACACTAAACTTGCTTCTAGCAGGTCTCGTGGGTGAGCGAGTTCACTGCTTTGAACAAGGAATAAAAAGGAGCATGGCGTGACACATAGACTATTAGGAAGTAATTCAGGGACCGGGTACCTTTACACACGAATCCGGGGGAGGGCAATTTAGTTCGGGATAACCAAGTGTACCGGGTGTAGTGCCTTGCATCTTGGGTCAAAGCAGGTTGGCTCACAAGGGGTGTCTAGGATCGTCCAGGCACACCCTGCAGGGTAGAATGCTATAGAACTGCACGTTGCCACTAGTTTGAGTGCAACAAATTGACCCCTCTCAAAGCAAACCTAGGTTTTATGGTCAGTGCACAACATACAACCGTTCACTCCAGCTTCCTGAAGGCAGTCTGTTAGAAGAGGTGTCGATCGGGACGTCCTGCGCCAGGGCGCGGACATTGCACGGGCGACACAGCAGATAGGGTGCTGTCAGACGAGGGTGCTTGCGGGCTAGGTGGCCAAGCAAGATAGCAGAACCAATTCTTGGACCTCTCTTCCCCCTCCTGACTGCCCGAGACTGTGAGTGCAGGGGGATTTGCAATGTTACGGGTATTTTCCCGCCCATACAGGGGCAGAGGGGTACATTGCAGGTATCGGCATAAATAGAGTGGAGGCAAGACCTACAGACTATGTGCACCAGTAGCCGCAAGAGTTTGGCGTTAAGAGCAAAATCTCGCAGCGGCATGGTAGCCAGGTGGCATGCGCCAGCTGGTTTGGCCAGAATGTGTGCTGTGGCTCCAATAGCGGTTTGAAATGTGTTTGGAGCACCATCACTGACAATTCCAGAGCACCTATGCACCTCGGCCCAGTAGGTGTAGGCCATAGGCTCATGGGCGGCTTGATCTTGTGGAGGGCAATATTCCCTGGAATATCAAGGTACTAGGTCATTAGCTGGGTTGAACATCAAGGGTCACAGCTGGTTAGCAGGTATGTGTGCATCTGTCATCAAGCTTTAGTTAAGCAAGCCTGGCAGGTGGCGAAGTTGTCACTCCAAATGGTTGATGTACTGCAGTAGTGTGCGCTAGGCAATCAGTCCTGTTCGCCATGGTTTATTAATCACAAAGGTCGGTGCACATGTCTGGTCAACCTCAACAAAGTAGGTGCACCCTGCTCCCTGGGCGGGTTACGGGTTGCTTCAGTTGAGCAGGAAATGCCCCGCCCGCATAGCCAGAGTATATAGCCTGGTTGTGGAAGCGGTCTTCAAGCATGTGTGCTGCTGTCCAGGTATTGGGGAAACAGGTGTTAGGGAGCACGAACTGCTAGAAGGCCTGCAACTTCAGGTTGCAGGAGGTGGGAGCCACATCAGCTTGAAGGGTAATACAGCGATGTTTAAGGGTAGAGCTCCCTCCTGGGAGGCCATCACATTCTTGCAGCGCATGTGAGGCACTGGTACATTCCCAGAGAAGGATAGACCGCTCCATGCGCAAGTTTGCAGAACAAGGGGCTTTGGCTTCATCAGGCATGAGCTATGCCGGGCGAACACCAAAGGTTAATTTGACAATGTTGGGGTGCACTTGCACAGGTGGGCTTGGATCTGTTCCTCTGGACATGAATGAGGCCCGGGAAATTTCAGGTTGCAGTGAGAAAGGAGCTGTTTTGGTGGGGGGGCTCTTTAGGCGACGGGGGCCGCCTCCAGAGCTGTGGAGGAGTTACAGGGCGATCTGGAAGCAAATGGGTACAGAAGAGTACCTCTGCAAGAGCACAATAGGGGTGCCAGAGCCAAATCCCAGGAGCCTCATGGGAGGGTCCTGGAACAATTACGTCGGCGCCCCGTTAGTCCTTCGGGCGGTTGTGGGCCTGAACAACCGGGGGCTTGCCTTGCTACGCTCCGCCCTGAAAGGGGCGTGAGTAATAGGGACCAATGTGTCACGTGATCCAGTAAGGGATCACCCCCATAAGGAGTAGCGCTGATTGGTTACTCCACAGTGCTTGGCTCATCAGGCAGGCAGGGCAGCATAGGTTGGTACAGCTGCCTGCCCTTGGATCGCCCGTAAGATAACCCACCATATTGCATACTTTTGTATGGAATAAACCTGCAGCACTAATTTTCCCAAACAAAAGTTGTGTTGTGTATTTATTTATGCATGCATACTCTGTTGTGGTGTGGGTGGGGTGTGTTGCCAATAATGGGACTATGTGGCTGCCCGCGGCCCCGCAGGCGGCCACCCTAAACGGGCGGCCCCTTTAGTGCCATTTGGGCACTTCCCCACCCCCCAATGATGTGCGGGACTCAAGGAGGAGTCCCCCTACCAGACGCGTCACTTCCGGCACGCAGAGGAGGTGGGGAGGTACTTATGCCTCCCCCCCGGCCATCTTGGCGTCCTCTTGGCGTCCTCTTGGCGTCATGTTTGGTGCATGATTTACATTCTGAACATTTTCACGGCTCGGCTCGTGCACAGGCTCCTAGAGCCAAGCCAGACCCTTGGCTCTGCTCTGCTCTCCTTGTTGTTTTGTTGTCTCAGCCACCTCAAGTTAGGAATGTATAAAAGGTTAAAGCCGGTGAGAAAACAGCAGAATGCACAATTAATAAATAAACGCCCGTGCAAGCTGTCCACGCTCTCGGCCCTATGAGGACACACATCTTCACTACTCGGAAAATCATACGTTAGCCAAACAGTACAGAGGTGAACACAGGAGGAACACACAGCAGCGCTGTTACCGTGAGCAGCCCCTGCCCGCCCCGCCCCGCCTTCCCCACTCCGGCACTTGTTGAAACCTGCTTCCCGCAGACAGCAGCACTTCCCCCCGGGGGCTGAATCCGCACACGGGGAGAGTAGAGCTCTCCGGGGCATTTCCCTTTTATAAAACATTCACTAAAAAAGAACACGTGATGTGCACACTCTACCGTTCTGCAAGGCTTAGAAGTTGTCAGGGATCAACACACAAACGAACGACTGACGTCACAACAGCAGCCAAAGAGAAACAAAAGTAAAAGTCACAGGGGCGCCAAGCCTTCAGGACTGGAGCAGAACAGAATAACTGGGGTGAGAGGGTCAGCTCTTGTGCCACTTGCAGTGCACTGCACACTGCATACCAATTACCTGACTCAGCACAAAGATGTGCGACGAACTAACAATCTTCTTCGAAGCGCTCGCCCCGAATACATCCCTGGCTTGGCGTAACACAAGAGGGCTATTGAAAAGGCTGACGCACCATGTGATATCAGACATGGCAAGCGCAGGGGGACAGGGATGGGAGTCGAAACACAGGGTCACCGATCCAGAGAGCACCTTCACTCCAAGGGCTAAGCTACAGGCAGCTGAAAGCAAGTTTGGTGTGCGCGGCAGCGGCCCATTTCTTTACCCGGTACCCGCCTCACACCTGCAGTACCTGCTCCGTCCTTACCGGGACTGCGGGCTCCGGAGTCCAGACCATCTACCTCCGGACGCCAGGCTGGCTCGGTGCTGCTCCTCGTCGAGTCGAGAATTGGTGGGAAGCTCCGCCGGTTCGGGCTGGCACACTGGCGGCCTGTGATGTGTCAGGGGAGGAGGCGCCGCTGCTGCCGTGCTGTGCCCGGGGAGCTCCCTTCAGTCCGTCTGTAACGTGCCTCCGTCCGCTGACTTACTGCTAAACTTCCCTCCGCCTGCCTGCCTCCCTCCTTCCTCTCACCCCACCACCAGCAGACCACCTCCTGCTTCCTGAGCAAACACCACGCCTTCCCAGGCAGACCCCCGACAAACACAGGCCTGTCTCCAGAGCAGAGCTCCAACCGGCAGGAAGCGCGCCTCTCCCAGGGTGACCACCCTTAGCAAATAAGGTCCCCCGGGTCTCCCGGTCTGCGCGTTCCCACCGCTTCTGCACTCACAGGCTCAGTCCCCACCCTTGCCATCGGTGATTCTGCCCCCCTGTATCAACACACCACCTGTTGCCGCCACACCCCTCAGAAGAGCCCCCTTGACCCTTCCCCCCCAGTAATAGGACGTGCCCTTCGTTTCTCTCTCTCCCCCTGACCCTTTCTCTGCCCCCTCTCCGACTCCCGTCCCTGTCTCCCAGCGTTTGTACCTCTCTTCCTGTGCCCCTGTCCATCACTTCCTCCCTCTTTCTGCGTGTGCCCCTGCCCACTATGCCTCGGTCTGTCTCTCCCTGTCCCTTTCCCAATGCCTGTCTCTCCGTTCCTGCCCCGTATGCCGCTGTCCATATTTCTCTCTCTCCTTCTGCATCTGTCCCCGTCGTTCTCTCTCTGTTCATATGCCCATGCCTGTCTCTCTGTTCCTGTCCTCCTAAGTCCCTATCTGTCTTTTCCTGTCCTGCTCTCTGTCCTTGCCATGGTCCCACTGTCACCAATAGTGAAATGTTTACAGAAATGTGTCTACCTGCGCATGTCCCTCTCCCTGTCTTTCCCCTGTCCCTCTGTCCATCATTTCCTGCCCCATTGTCCCTCCTCTCTATCTTTTCTGTCGCTGCCCATCATGCCTTTGTCTGCCTGTCTCTCTGTTCCTTTCCCTCACCCTGTCTCCCGGTTCCTGCACCCGTGCCCTGTCTCTAATTCTCTTTCTCCTTCTGCATGCGTCCCTGTCCCCATGCTTTTTTCCCCGTCACTCCCTCTCTCTCTGTCCGTATGCTCCTGCGTATCTCACTGCCCCTGTCTTATTTTTCCAGTCCAAATCTCTGTTTTTGTCATGGCCCCTCTACCACCAGTGGTAACATTTTTGCAGAATTTGAAATTTTGGTTTGAAAACATACTATTTTTCAAAAAATCCACTTACTTTGGAAAATAAATACTGCCAAACGTGCACAGGAGCTGAGGCCTGTTTCTGCCCCCCCCCCCTCCCACCAACCTAAGGACAGGAGGGTTATTTTTTAATCTCCCCTGGTGCTCGCACACACGGGGAGGGATTTCAAAACAATTGGCCATGGTATTTTTAGCCACACTCCACATTGCTCAATGGCGAGAGGGGACATTAGGGGGTTAAAGCGCCCACCTTGCCAATGGCAAGGGGACATCATTTTCTAACTACTTCCGCATTGCCAATGATGGCTATCTTCGTGCCCCATTGCCCCCGAGGATGACCAGGGAATCAGGGATAGAATTGCCCCCCTCCCCCGCCTTGCCCAACGGGTGCAGCGGTGTTAAAAATGAACAAATAAAGGAGGTGGCCGCTGCGAGCTGCCCCGCCCTTCATGGCCGTGAGATGCTGAAATGCTGTAGGCCACGGACCAGTGGGTCAGCTCACAGCTTCCCCCCGGAGCTGAGTTCACCATTGAAGAACTGTCAGCTGCTCCACGCCTCGATGGGTGGCAGCATTGTGCCAGGCCCGAGCCAAGGGTCTGGCTAGGCTCTTAGAGCCTGTGATCGAGCCGAGCCCTGAACATGTTTGCTATGTACATCATACAACAAATAGCAAGCAAAGTATGATGAAGGCTCTTCAAAATTCCAAAGAGTATATTTCTTTAACATGTGGGCACTTTGACATTCATAAATCATTTTACAGCACTGCACTGATACTTGTTTATTAAAATGGATAATTATTAAACAAGAATAGTTAGTGAACTAAGAGGCAATACACTTGTCATGTAAACCCCGTATGTGGTCCAGATTATTATAGAGCAACATTATATAGTCTATGAAATCAAGCACAAAAGGTTTTGTACAACTGGTATCCTGACCCGACACAATTGAAAGGCCTTTCATATGCGATAATGAAAAAATATGAATGAAGAAAAAGGAGTTTTGGTGAAATAAAGTATTTGCCTCATGTCACACAGATTAAGCTGGATTTACAAAACAGCCAGTAAATGGGTATCTGTCTTTCCTTACGTAACGTTTTCTTTTTTACCTCTTTGTGCATTCTTCTTCAGTTTTTATGTAGTGCGGGCTCAGCACGAAGGTATTGGAGTGTTTTACGTGCGCACTAGTTACAGTACACAGGGTCACATTCATTGTTTATAGGCATGAGGAGATTGAGTGATTTGCCCAGAATCACAGGATGTTGAGCTGACGCCGAGACTCAAACCTGGTTCTCCAGTTCTGAAGTCGGCAGCTCTGGCCATTACACCACATCTTGGGTAGAATGGGGGGTGGAGAGGTGGCAGGCAGAAGCCACATGAAACTTAGCTCATTACTGGCACACGGTTCCATCAGCACCTCGAGCGGAGCCAGAGCCAGGCTTCAGACTTGAGCCTGGCTAGAGCTGTCAGTGGCTCGCTCACTTCTAGCATTTTACAGGCAAAAGAAGAAGCTGGTAGATGGCACCTGCCCACCTAGGTACCTAGGGCGAGAAAGCAAAAGACACACAATTGATGGACGGAATGCAGAACAAATCAAAACATTCACCCCCAGTCAAGAGATCTGGGTTAAATCCATCATTCTTTTGCTCACCATGACACCCCAGTTTAGACCTGGCCATATGCAAATCAGTCTTGACCCTGTGCCTCATGGGAACAGTCCAGCCCGAACTGCCAAGACAGGTCCTCCCTGGACCTGAAACAAGCATCCTAGGACCGGTTTCGGGGTTTCACCCCTCTTCAGCCAGGATAGCTTGATTTCAGTGGCACAGTGAGCCCAGGACCCACGTCTGGGCATACCTGGCGCACTTAGGGCGAGAAAGCAAAAGACACACAATTGATGGACGGAATGCAGAACAAATCAAAACATTCATCCCCAGTCAAGAGATCTGGGTAAAATCCATCATTCTTTTGCTCACCATGCCACCCCAGTTTAGACCTGGCCATATGCAAATCAGTCTTGACCCTGTGCCTCATGGGAACAGTCCAGCCCGAACTGCCAAGAAAGGTCCTCCCTGGACCTGAAACAAGCATCCTAGGACTGGTTTCAGAGAATAACCCCTCTTCAGCCAGGATAGCTTGATTTCAGTGGCACAGTGAGCCCAGGACCCACATCTGGGCATACCTGGCGCACTTAGGGCGAGAAAGCAAAAGACACACAATTGATGGACGGAATGCAGAACAAATCAAAACATTCACCCCCAGTCAAGAGATCTGGGTTAAATCCATCATTCTTTTGCTCACCATGCCACCCCAGTTTAGACCTGGCCATATGCAAATCAGTCTTGACCCTGTGCCTCATGGGAACAGTCCAGCCCGAACTGCCAAGACAGGTCCTCCCTGGACCTGAAACAAGCATCCTAGGACCGGTTTCGGGGTTTCACCCCTCTTCAGCCAGGATAGCTTGATTTCAGTGGCACAGTGAGTCCAGGACCCACTTCTGGGCATACCTGTTGCCCTTAAGGCGAGAAAGCAAAAGACACACAATTGATGGACGGAATGCAGAACAAATCAAAACATTCACCCCCAGTCAAGAGATCTGGGTTAAATCCATCATTCTTTTGCTCACCATGCCACCCCAGTTTAGACCTGGCCATATGCAAATCAGTCTTGACCCTGTGCCTCATGGGAACAGTCCAGCCCGAACTGCCAAGACAGGTCCTCCCTGGACCTGAAACAAGCATCCTAGGACCGGTTTCGGGGTTTCACCCCTCTTCAGCCAGGATAGCTTGATTTCAGTGGCACAGTGAGCCCAGGACCCACGTCTGGGCATACCTGGCGCACTTAGGGCGAGAAAGCAAAAGACACACAATTGATGGACGGAATGCAGAACAAATCAAAACATTCACCCCCAGTCAAGAGATCTGGATTAAATCCATCATTCTTTTGCTCACCATGCCACCCCAGTTTAGACCTGGCCATATGCAAATCAGTCTTGACCCTGTACCTCATGGGAACAGTCCAGCCCGAACTGCCAAGACAGGTCCTCCCTGGACCTGAAACAAGCATCCTAGGACCGGTTTCGGTGTTTCACCCCTCTTCAGCCAGGATAGCTTGATTTCAGTGGCACAGTGAGCCCAGGACCCACGTCTGGGCATACCTGGCGCACTTAGGGCAAGAAAGCAAAGACACACAATTGATGGACGGAATGCAGAACAAATCAAAACATTCACCCCCAGTCAAGAGATCTGGGTTAAATCCATCATTCTTTTGCTCACCATGCCACCCCAGTTTAGACCTGGCCATATGCAAATCAGTCTTGACCCTGTGCCTCATGGGAACAGTCCAGCCCGAACTGCCAAGACAGGTCCTCCCTGGACCTGAAACAAGCATCCTAGGACCGGTTTCGGGGTTTCACCCCTCTTCAGCCAGGATAGCTTGATTTCAGTGGTACAGTGAGCCCAGGACCCACGTCTGGGCATACCTGGCGCACTTAGGGCGAGAAAGCAAAAGACACACAATTGATGGACGGAATGCAGAACAAATCAAAACATTCACCCCCAGTCAAGAGATCTGGGTTAAATCCATCATTCTTTTGCTCACCATGCCACCCCAGTTTAGACCTGGCCATATGCAAATCAGTCTTGACCCTGTGCCTCATGGGAACAGTCCAGCCCGAACTGCCAAGACAGGTCCTCCCTGGACCTGAAACAAGCATCCTAGGACCGGTTTCGGGGTTTCACCCCTCTTCAGCCAGGATAGCTTGATTTCAGTGGCACAGTGAGCCCAGGACCCACGTCTGGGCATACCTGGCGCACTTAGGGCGAGAAAGCAAAGACACACAATTGATGGACAGAATGCAGAACAAATCAAAACATTCACCCCCAGTCAAGAGTTCTGGGTTAAATCCATCATTCTTTTGCTCACCATGCCACCCCAGTTTAGACCTGGCCATGTGCAAATCAGTCTTGACCCTGTGCCTCATGGGAACAGTCCAGCCCGAACTGCCAAGACAGGTCCTCCCTGGACCTGAAACAAGCATCCTAGGACCGGTTTCGGGGTTTCACCCCTCTTCAGCCAGGATAGCTTGATTTCAGTGGCACAGTGAGCCCAGGACCCACGTCTGGGCATACCTGGCGCACTTAGGGAGAGAAAACAAAAGACACACAATTGATGGACGGAATGCAGAACAAATCAAAACATTCACCCCCAGTCAAGAGATCTGGGTTAAATCCATCATTCTTTTGCTCACCATGCCACCCCAGTTTAGACCTGGCCATGTGTAAATCAGTCTTGACCCTGTGCCTCATGGGAACAGTCCAGCCCGAACTGCCAAGACAGGTCCTCCCTGGACCTGAAACAAGCATCCTAGGACCGGTTTCGGGGTTTCACCGCTCTTCAGCCAGGATAGCTTGATTTCAGTGGCACAGTGAGCCCAGGACCCACGTCTGGGCATACCTGGCGCACTTAGGGCGAGAAAGCAAAAGACACACAATTGATGGACGGAATGCAGAACAAATCAAAACATTCACCCCAGTCAAGAGATCTGGGTTAAATCCATCATTCTTTTGCTCACCATGCCACCCCAGTTTAGACCTGGCCATATGCAAATCAGTCTTGACCCTGTGCCTCATGGGAACAGTCCAGCCCGAACTGCCAAGACAGGTCCTCCCTGGACCTGAAACAAGCATCCTAGGACCGGTTTCGGGTTTCACCCCTCTTCAGCCAGGATAGCTTGATTTCAGTGGCACAGTGAGCCCAGGACCCACGTCTGGGCATACCTGGCGCACTTAGGGCGAGAAAGCAAAAGACACACAATTGATGGACGGAATGCAGAACAAATCAAAACATTCACCCCCAGTCAAGAGATCTGGGTTAAATCCATCATTCTTTTGCTCACCATGCCACCCCAGTTTAGACCTGGCCATATGCAAATCAGTCTTGACCCTGTGCCTCATGGGAACAGTCCAGCCCGAACTGCCAAGACAGGTCCTCCCTGGACCTGAAACAAGCATCCTAGGACCGGTTTCGGGGTTTCACCCCTCTTCAGCCAGGATAGCTTGATTTCAGTGGCACAGTGAGCCCAGGACCCACGTCTGGGCATACCTGGCGCACTTAGGGCGAGAAAGCAAAAGACACACAATTGATGGACGGAATGCAGAACAAATCAAAACATTCACCCCCAGTCAAGAGATCTGGGTTAAATCCATCATTCTTTTGCTCACCATGCCACCCCAGTTTAGACCTGGCCATATGCAAATCAGTCTTGACCCTGTGCCTCATGGGAACAGTCCAGTCCGAACTGCTAAGCCAGGTCCTCCCTGGACCGGAAATAAGCATCCTAGGACCGGTTTCGGGGTTTCACCCCTCTTCAGCCAGGATAGCTTGAATCCAGTGGCACAGTGAGCCCGGGACCCACGTCTGGGCATACCCGGCGCACTTAGGGCGAGGAAGCAAAAGACACACAATTGATGGACGGAATGCAGAACAAATCAAAACATTCACCCCCAGTCAAGAGATCTGGGTTAAATCCATCATTCTTTTGCTCACCATGCCACCCCAGTTTAGACCTGGCCATATGCAAATCAGTCTTGACCCTGTGCCTCATTGGAACAGTCCAGTCCGAACTGATAAGCCAGGTCCTCCCTGGACCGGAAACATGCATCCTAGGACCGGTTTCGGGGTTTCACCCCTCTTCAGCCAGGATAGCTTGAATCCAGTGGCACAGTGAGCCCGGGACCCACGTCTGGGCATACCCGGCGCACTTAGGGCGAGGAAGCAAAAGACACACAATTGATGGACGGAATGCAGAACAAATCAAAACATTCACCCCCAGTCAAGAGATCTGGGTTAAATCCATCATTCTTTTGCTCACCATGCCACCCCAGTTTAGACCTGGCCATATGCAAATCAGTCTTGACCCTGTGCCTCATGGGAACAGTCCAGTCCGAACTGCTAAGCCAGGTCCTCCCTGGACCGGAAACAAGCATCCTAGGACCGGTTTCGGGGTTTCAACCCTCTTCAGCCAGGATAGCTTGAATCCAGTGGCACAGTGAGCCCATGACCCACGTCTGGGCATACCCGGCGCACTTAGGGCGAGGAAGCAAAAGACACACAATTGATGGACGGAATGCAGAACAAATCAAAACATTCACCCCCAGTCAAGAGATCTGGGTTAAATCCATCATTCTTTTGCTCACCATGCCACCCCAGTTTAGACCTGGCCATATGCAAATCAGTCTTGACCCTGTGCCTCATGGGAACAGTCCAGTCCGAACTGCTAAGCCAGGTCCTCCTGGACCGGAAACAAGCATCCTAGGACCGGTTTCGGGGTTTCACCCCTCTTCAGCCAGTATAGCTTGAATCCAGTGGCACAGTGAGCCCGGGACCCACGTCTGGGCATACCCGGCGCACTTAGGGCGAGGAAGCAAAAGACACACAATTGATGGACGGAATGCAGAACAAATCAAAACATTCACCCCCAGTCAAGAGATCTGGGTTAAATCCATCATTCTTTTGCTCACCATGCCACCCCAGTTTAATTCTTTTGCTCACCATGCCACCCCAGTTTAGACCTGGCCATATGCAAATCAGTCTTGACCCTGTGCCTCATGGGAACAGTCCAGTCCGAACTGCTAAGCCAGGCCCTCCCTGGACCGGAAACAAGCATCCTAGGACCGGTTTCGGGGTTTCACCCCTCTTCAGCCAGGATAGCTTGAATCCAGTGGCACAGTGAGCCCGGGACCCACGTCTGGGCATACCCGGCGCACTTAGGGCGAGGAAGCAAAAGACACACAATTGATGGACGGAATGCAGAACAAATCAAAACATTCACCCCCAGTCAAGAGATCTAGGGTTAAATCCATCATTCTTTTGCTCACCATGCCATCCCAGTTTAGACCTGGATGCTTGTTTCTGGTCCAGGGAGGACCTGGCTTAGCAGTTCGGACTGGACTGTTCCCATGAGGCACAGGGTCAAGACTGATTTGCATATGGCCAGGTCTAAACTGGGGTGGCATGGTGAGCAAAAGAATGATGGATTTAACCCAGATCTCTTGACTGGGGGTGAATGTTTTGATTTGTTCTGCATTCCGTCCATCAATTGTGTGTCTTTGCTTCCTCGCCTAAGTGCGCCGGGTATGCCCAGGCGTGAGTCCGGGCTCACTGTGCCACTGGATTCAAGCTATCCTGGCTGAAGAGGGTGAAACCCGAACCGGTCCTAGGATGCTGTTTCCGGTCCAGGAGGACCTGGCTTAGCAGTTCGGACTGGACTGTTCCCATGAGGCACAGGGTCAAGACTGATTTGCATATGGCCAGGTCTAAACTGGGGTGGCATGGTGAGCAAAAGAATGATGGATTTAACCCAGATCTCTTGACTGGGGGTGAATGTTTTGATTTGTTCTGCATTCCGTCCATCAATTGTGTGTCTTTTGCTCCTAGGTACCTGGCCAGCTGACCGCTCTGGCCCGAGTGCTGGCAGAGCTTTCTTGCACTACTTCTTGGCCTGAAGCCTTTCATGGGCAGTTGAGAAGCAGAGTAGCTCACACCCGTCCTAGCGCTCTATTCTCAACTTCGTACATATCACAACTGGCATACATTTAAAGCCCGCCAGGCCTATTGGCTTAGTCAATAGTTGTTAACTAAGAAAAATGAGTAACAACGATTCTGTTGTAAATAGTATTGAAAATGTTTCAGCTGTGAGATTGAGACTGTAAATACATTACTGAGGCCTGTGGAAGGGGTAATGGTCTTCAGAGTATCTCAGTCACTCCAGGTCTGTTAGACATGTACATCCTTTTTCTTTACATATCTCGTCCATCTGCCTATCTTACACCTCATCTCTTTCCTCTTCAGCACCCTATCTTTGCTCTGCCCTGAATGTACTTTCTCTCATCTCCTTCACTTCATCACCTACCAAACTCAACACACCCACTCACCTCTAAGCACTGCATTTTCTTTTATTATCGCAGTGTAAATATTTCGACTACTTTGTACCTCCTTTACAAATACTTGCACAGAATCACAGTTGTAACTGGAATACATCAACATTGCTCCCTGTGCTTTGAAGAGAGACCAAGAATTGGATGACCATGTATTCTGAACACCTTTTTGACACACTGACAGGCACTGTGAGAAACTCGTGCTGCCTTCAGCCTCAACCCCAGAGCACTCAATCGTGGCCCGTTGTAAACACCCAGAGGCGACTAAGTTCAAAGCGTGCATTATATAAGAGTAGTAGGCTACATGGAAAACAAAATACAGGAACACAACATCCTGGAAATACCTTACTTAATCCTGCATTCCCTAAGAGTATTAAATATGTGAAATATAAACAGGAACTAAGTAGCTGACATGAATTACCTTAACGTTTTTTAACTTAATTGTTCAGAAATCGATCACTGTTTTTACCTGTAGGGTTGAGGACATGACTATAGGACCCAATAGGGACCCAGTTAAATGTCCGTTTGTAATTACTAGCAGGTCTGAGACCCGGTTGAACCCTGCCCACTTAAAGTCCTAAATATTGTATTGTATTGTAATTGCATTTGTATAGCGCTTACTACCCCTGACGAGGCGTCGAAGCGCTTTTACGGCGAGTAGCACGCTACTCCGGGACCCATAGAGGATTTGTGTTGAATTAGTATAGTGAAACATGCAAGTAAATTTTAAGTGGTGGATATGTTAGTCAGTTATTTGGATTCGGAAGGATAGCAGAAGGATAGAAGAGGAAAGAAGGTTTGTATTTATATAGCGCTTCTAACCCCTGATGGGGTGTTAAATCGCTTTTTTTGGCGAGTAGCACGCTACTCCGGAAACCCATAAAGGATTAGTGGTGAATTAGTATGGTGAAATATGAAAGTAATTTGAGTGGTGGATATTAGTCAGTTATTTGGAGTGAGAAGGATAGCGGAGGGATAGAAGGGAAAGAAAGGTTTGCATTCATATAGCGCCTGTTACCCCTGATGAGGTGTTGAAGCGCTTTTCTGGCGAGTAGCAGGCTACTCCGGAACCCATAAAGGATTAGAGTTGAAAATTAGTATAGTGAAATATGAAGTAATTTAAGTGGTGGATATGTTAGTCAGTTATTTGGATTGAGAAGGGTTAGGGAGGGGTAAAAAAGGAAAAAGGTTTGCATTTATATAGCGCTTGTAACCCTGATGAGGTGTTGAAACGCTTTGTTGGCGAGTAGCATGCTACTCTGGAACCCATAAAGGATTAGTGGTGAATTAGTATAGTGGAATATGGAATTAGAGAAGTGAACATGCTAGTCTGTTATTTTGATTGAAAAGGATAGTGGAGGGATAGAAGAGTGAAGGATTTCTTTTTTAGGTCATAGCAGTAGGAGGAGGCATTTGGATGACTAAAAAGGGTTTTTGGAGGGGAAGAGTCAGAGGGAAGAGTTTAGAAAGGTTTGTTTTGGGGGATCGGTACAGTAAAGGAGGTGTCAGAAGATGCAAGGAGGGGTAGAGTAGGAGAGAGTCAAGAAAGGGTTATTTTGGGGAACATAGTAGTGGTATGGCGTTTGGGATAAATGAGAGAGTGGGTGTAGAGGATATAATGATGTATAGGGTGAGATAGGGTAGTGAATTGGAAAGAGTAGTAGAAAGAAGTTTGAGATGAGTCAGAAAGTTGGGCTAGAAGATATATTGAGGGAAGTATAGGCTGAGAAATAGGGTAGTGCATTGGAAATGCTAAATTAGAACGAAAGTGATAAATATATAGATCCATAAGTACATTGAAAGTATATAGATGCATAAAGGAGGTAAGTATATGCAGATTAAAGATATTGATAGAGGTAGCGGATGAGAAATAGGGTAGTGCATTGGATATGCTTTTTCAGGAGAAAAGTAACAGACACACAGATCCAAGTACATGGAGGTACATAGATGCCCAAGCAAGTACATGTAGACCAAAGAAGATTTTTTTTCTTTTGTTTTTGTTTTTATAACAACATAATTATTGTACATGTTTATACAAAGCAATACACGAAGATAGGCACATATCTATAGTGAAAATCAATGCTTATGTACAGAGGGACAAATACATAGGGTGGGTATTAATGAATGGGAAAATGGGCAGCATTCCTGGCCCTGGTCCTGACCAGTTTCGAACAGGCTCAAACAGGCACTCACCCTTGTCCTCTCCACCCTTAGCTGAGACACCCTAAGCCTTGGCTGTTTATAGCCCTAGTAGTCAGGTGACCCCTTCAGCCAATGGGAACCCTAGCCCTAACAATATCCAATCACAGCACTAGCCCTAAAATCTAGAACCAATAGGAGACGAGGACCTTACAGCCAATCTTAGCCCTAGTCCAAGCACCCAATCTGTTTCAAAAACCCTTGATCTCTACGTCCAATAGAGGCCCTAGCCCTACCAGTAGTCTCAACCCTAGTCCAATTAACCAATGGCACAGGAAGCCCTAGTCCCTACTTCCAATAGAAAGCCTAACCCTACTCTTAGTCCCACACCTAGTCCAGCAACCAATAACACCAGAAGCTCTAATCGCTACTTCCAATTAAAGGCCTAACCCTAGCCCTAGTCCCACCCTAGTCCCAACAACCAATAACACAGGAAGCCCTAGTCCCTACTTCCAATAGAAATACTAACCCTAGCGCTAGTCCCAACCCTACATTGATTGAATCACAGACCCAGAAACCAATCAGAACCCTCAAATACCCAACCAAGGAGGACACTAACCCTAATCCAATAGAAACGTCAGATACAACCACCAATCAGTGTACACATGTACCAAACAATATCAGACTATATAAGGTCCCAGCTATGTGGCGATGCACAGCAGATGTTTGCAGTCCAGCTAGGGCCTGCCGGTGCTGGGGACTGAGTGGAGGCTGGGGATGCAAGACTTGAAAACGTGGTGCCTGTTGACTTCATGCCACACTGGTTCCACCTCCTCGGCCATGCTGGTAGCAGGTGCCCAGTGCCGTGCAGTGTAAAGGAGCAAGTCTATGGAAGTCCATGTAGGGAAAACAAAGCTGCTGCGGGCTCCCCCCCCCCTGGTCACACCCAGGTACCACTTAACTGTCTAGCCTGCCTTGTGCATAAAAAGTGCCGAAGCGGTACATTTTAACATTCCGGGTATTTCCTTAAAGCTAATACCCATGTGGAATTGAGCTCAGGGCTAAGGAACCACCGAGGCATGACAGTGCAGGAAACACCTTGCCCAGAGCCTACTGGTAGACCCACCAGAATATTGCCAATAAAACGAATTTCGCGGGCACTTTTGTAAAAAGCACGGCCTTTTTACAAAACTGCTGATTTCGCAATGTTTTTGCAAATAGCGAAATCCTGGAGGTTCTGATTAAGAATCCTCATGTCTTGCCTTTAGCCCCGCCCCTAGCCTCGCCCACTCACATCTCTAGCTCATTTTAATGAGTACCCGTCTTATTTTTCCTCATTTAAAGCACTGTCCATGCTATACACTTATAAGATCCAAAAGTCGAGACCTATCGGCTATGCCAATGGTTGTTTTATTTTAGCCTGTTACTGTTGTGAAATTTGGTTTGCTGTTATTAAAATCAGTGTTTTAGGCCCTGATGAAGCGGCCTTTATAATCTGTACCAGGCGCAAAACACGTGTTAGCCTTTCTTTTGTTAATGAATTTATGGAGAAAAACTATTAGAAAATTAATAATGGTTCGAGTCTCGGCAAGGACACGCAACATCCTGTGACTCTGGGCAAATCACTTAATCTCCCGTGCCTAACAAAAATAAATGTGTCCTCATGTAACTTAACTGGTGCTCGTGTAAAGCGCTCTGATACCCGATACCTTCGGGTCAAGTTCGCGCTATATAAAATTCCGTAAAATAAAAAAAGAATAAATTATATAATTGAATGGATGCCTGATGAAGTTTGGTTCTTGAAACACTTTCTTTGACCTTGATACAACTTGTTCACATGTAAAGGAAGTGAAGGAGGTGTTTGTTTTACGAGTCAGGAATAAGGTTCAGTGGCAGTCTGGGGGCCATGTCCCTTTAGTTGAATTGAAGGAGAATCACACAGTCAAATTACGGGGCATTAGCAGCAGGCTGACCAGGTCTCACTACTGGAATAGAATGTCTATAATATAATCATGGCTGTGGTGCTTTGACATGGGTAAATGTAGAGTGCTGCAAAACCGGGTTAAGGTGATTGAACCGAGCTACGTATCATAGTGAGGTAACTAAGGGGGGATGCTGCAGGTCAGATACTAGGTGCAGTGGCGTACCTCTGTGTATTACTCTCTAGACAGAAAGAGCACTACGGTGGTCAGGATTTCGTGGACAGGCAGAGCAGCAAGTTTGTCTCGGTACTAAATATTAGCGGGAGCTGCAGGTCAAACCCGATTTCTTGGAGGCGTTTCAGATGAGAGGGAAATGAACTGCGCTTGATTAATGAGCAGATCAGAATTTAATCGCTGTATCCGGTTGCTGCATAGCAGTTTTTGATACTGAAAACTCACCTTCTTCAGCTTCTGCTGTTGAACCACGCGAGCTTTTTTCGGAGCAATGACACGACCTGCTCCTGCATAGTCAGCAGTTATCTGCCCCGCTCCAATGTGAACCGCTACATGCTGCAGGCAGTTTCTGCTAAACTTTGAAAGAAGTGGGGCGTAAATATACAGCGAGTCATCGAAGCAGGCGAGCTGGGCTTCATTCAGACAAGTTCAGAACGTTCCTCACAGAGTAAATTGCGGTAACAAAATGGTGGCACCTGGTATATTTCGCCGAACCATTTCCATAGAAACTGACTTAAAATCCTGACATTCTGAAGGGGAATTTATGAAATAATCCAATACTTTCTTGGTGTGCCAGGCAAGCTGTAGCATCCTCAGGAGTGTTGATGGTTCACCATCCCCTAGGAAACTTTAGAAAAAGAGCGGCAAAACAACGAATTGTTATGGAATTTCCATAACATAAAGATCTACTGGTATTATAGGAATTTTAAAAAGTTTGAGTATGAAATTTCCCAACACCTGTCATTTTACAAAATGTAGAATTTGTATTCACTTCCACGTTCTACTTCAGTTCATTTTTAAAGACTACCACTTCCAAGCAATTTCTCAGAATGTTATATGTGAGAATTAGGCCTGGGCGGAGTTTGCGGAGTTGCGCTATGCGGAACTCCGCAAAGTGCAAAAAAACCTCTGCCACACTACGCAGAGCTCCGCAAGCGGCGGAGTACGATAGAAAAATGCTGTTCGCGGTGATTGCACAGTGCCGGATGCTTGTCCACGCTGTGCAATCATTGCGAACGGCACCATGCACAGCGCAAGTGGTCCCTGCTTTCCTTTTCTGCCGCTCGAGTAGATTTTTACTCGAGCAGCAGCTTTCTCAACATGAACAGGCAGTTTCTCAACGCGAGCGGTCGCGAGCATACGCGACCACTCGCCATGAGAAACCTAACCCCGCCGCGCTGAGAAATCTTGCCGGGAGGTTGATTTTCCACGCTCAGGCTTGCCAACTTGATGTTGACGATTGCAAGCGAGGAAAAATCTCGCCGGGAGGTTGATTTTCCTCGCTCACGCTCGCCAACTTGACGTTGACAAACGCGAGCGAGGAAAAAAACCCTGCAAACTCCGCGTAACGTGGAGTGGGGAAAACTGCGCAAGCGGAGCGGAGCAGAGTTCACCGCCCAGGGTTAGTGAGAATCGACTTGGACAAGTCAAGATGTAAGATCAGAATTGAAGCTCATCTCATCAGTACAGGCCAAGGCAGCAATAAAACAGCGCTACTACTTAATTAGATTGTCCTTGCAGGATCAGAAAGGTTACTCCAATTTTACATGCTCAGACCTCAATTTAAAGTGGTAATAATGTAAAAACAGGTTATCGATAAAGGTGATACAATAAACCACACAAGTTATGAAATGACAATCATAGCTCACGAAGAACCAGTATCAGCAATAGGTCTACAAAACTCACCATGAAAATGCAATCCATTTGTCCCCAACATCAGCCTGCTGTTTTTAAAAGCACGCATAGTGCTATTACAGGCATTTTTTAATAAGCACAATAAACTTAAACAATGAAAAAGCATTAAGGTTCCCCAAATATCTGCTTCTCATTATTTTCGGTATATACAAGCTTGTTTCCCAAACACTGGTTCCTCGTTTTCATCCAATTACTCACATATTTTACTGTCACACATGACCAGATTCCGTCTTTTATGCTCATTTGTCATCACATATGGCAGGGATTTCCACCAGTACTTTGTAAAGGTGGACGAGCCACTGACAGCTCGAGACAGGCTCGAGCCTGAAGTCCGGCGCTGGCTCAGCTCGAGGTCCTGTTGGAACCCCGAGCCCATAATGAGCCGAGCTTTCATGTGGCTTCTACCTGCCTCCCTCCCTCTACCCAGGAAGTGGCGTTACCGCCAGTGCTGCCAACTTTGGAACTGGGGAATCAGGTTGGAGTCTCATCCTCAGCTCAACATTCTGGGCAAATCATTTAATTTTCCCTGTGATTATAAGCAATTAATGTAACCTTTTGTAATGTAACTGGTGCTCATGTAAAGTGCTATATCAAAACTGCAGAAGACTGCACAAAGAGGTAAAAATAAAGCCTTAACATAAGGAAAGAAAAATAGATATCCTTTTCCTGACTGATTTGTACAAAGTGAAACAAGAAAACTTGGATAAATGGTGGCTTCTCGCTTAAATTGGGTGACCGTAGGCAAATATTCTTTTAAACCAAAACTCTTTTTTCTTCATTATCGCATATGAAAAGCACTTTCAAACATGTTAGTTTGGAATGCCCGTTGTACAAAAACCTATTGTGCTTGATTTGATAGACTATATGGTTGCTCTAGTCTATATAAATCTAGGCCACTTCCAGGTTTTACATGACAATTGTCTTGCCTCTTAGTTTTTAAACATAAACCATTAGTGCGCTATCATTTTTAATGAGTACTTCTCAGTGCAGTCGGGGGCGGCTCCTCCATTTGAGCGGAGGAGCTTCACCCCACAAGCCCCAGAGCTGAAAAATAAAACGGTAATAAAGTTAATTTATTGCAGTTTTATTTTTTAGCAACCCATCCTGAACTGTCAGGACGGTGCAGGGCCAGCGCTGCCGAGTGGCAGCAAAGAGCTATGCGCTTTAAACTGCACATGTCTCTTTGGCAGGCCGTTTTGGGCCAGCCAGCCAGACATGCGCATTTTAAAGTTCTCTATTCTAGCTGTGTTAGACAGCTGGGTTAGAGAACGGGCAGGCATCCAGTGCTCTTAGGAGCGCTGGGAGATCCCGTTTTATCCAATCCTGCCACTGCTTTCATGCTGTGAAAGCAGTGGCAGGATTGGGTAGTGCCGTTTCCTGCATAAGAACTTCCTGTGAAGACATTTGAGGGAGGAGGACGTCGTGCTGCACGTCACCAAGGTAAGTCTCTTTTAATTATTTTTTCTGTGCCTCACCACCCTCGGTACAAGTCAGCCACAACTGAGTGCAGTGCTATAATGTGACACATTAATGTTGGAGCTTCACATGGTGAAGAAATACACTTTTTTAACTTTGAAGCGACTCTATCATATTTTACATGATGTTTGTTGTGTGATTTACATAGGAAACCTTCTCAGGCTCGGCTCGTGCACAGGCTCTGAGATCCGAGCCAGACCCTTGGCTCAGCTCTGGGTCGACTCTCCCTGTAAATGTGTGGGCTCGCCCACTTCTAGCACTTTGTCAGGGATAGTCAGAATCATGTCAAGAGTTCCAAAGAAAGCATTGGCACCTGTAAGCTAAAAAGCGTAGATCTCAGAGCTTGTGGCTTCACGTGTTTCGAGACCCCTTCACTTCAGGACATGGTTTGGCCATCTGTCTATAGAGCACAGGCCAGGACACACTTAGGAACCCTGCTACATGCATATGAATAGGATTAAAATGGTTGCTGAATACAGGCCAGAGATGGCTTGCAAGGTGAGCGGTAAAAATTGCTCATGTTGGAAAGCGGTAAGATGATTAGATACACGCCATAGATGAGTACATGGTTTGATTCTGGTCGGAGATGGGTACATCATTGGGCAGAGGCCAGAGAACGCTTGATAGAAGATACGTGCTGGGAATATAAGAAAGCTTAAACATCACTGGACTAGAAATAGGTGAATCACTGGGGCTAGGTCAGAGGTGGCCTACAGACCTTTCCGTATGCTCTACAACCTGGATCAAAAGCTCCTTGACAGGGATGCACTGTGGGCTTAACGCAGGTGTGAAGGGCAAGTGTTTAAAGGTAGAGCTTAGAGGTGGGCGTCACATCCAGAGGCAAGTGGCAAGCTTTAGGAACAGCTACCCTACATGTTAAATCAATGTGCAACTATGTTTAATAAAGGCTGTGAACATGAACTGCATTATGGAAGCGATTCATTTAGTAACATCAATAAAATATCACTGATAAGGCTGGCCACAAGCAGGCAATGGGACACTATACATTGCATCACATCAGCTAATCTTAAACCAGGACATCTAACATGCTTTTGCAAACGTAAATGCCCACATTCATTCAAACCATAAGCCTTCATTAAGTCCATGTATATAGTCTAATCCTAGGTATGTGCATTTCAGAGTGACTTCCCATAACACTGACGTGACCTGTATCAGTGGCAAGGGGCATAAGTGTGTGTGTGTGGGAGAGAGAGAGAGGGGGTGTTTGTGGTGAGAATGCTCATCAGAGTTAATACAAACACCTATTTTATATTAGGAGAGGGGAAGGGGCTTTTTTCCATTGACACAAATACCTATTTTCTAATATTAATCGTGAGTCTGGCCCTCACCTCCCCAATTTTTGTGGTGGGGACCCTGCAGTTTTAAGAGTACTCTTCCACTGCAGAAAGCAGCTACACCTAGAACCTACCTAGGAATGTAAATGTCTCTCCCTCCCCCTTTGTTTGGTTTGCACCTCTGCCCCTCACCTCAGAGTGCTTGTGGGTTTCTTCACATATTCTGGTAATACGTTGCTGACCTTGTAGTCTGTGTTCCAGATTCTAATTCCAATACCTGGCCACCAATAATTGAGTGATGCTCGAAAATCACTTTATCTCCCTGAAAATATAAACATGTGTAATGTCCCAATTACATGTTACTCATCAAACACCGATTTTGTAACCTAGATAGCATGCTGTTGATTATGCAGCGCCTCATGCTTGAGAATCTACAATAACTAGCAGTGGCAAAGCCAACAGGTCTGTCTGCATAGGCTGGCTCATGGAAACAGCTTTTGTAAATGGCTATATTTGCATATATTAACACATTAAGGCCAGACCTACAGGCTTTGCCAATGCTTCTGGGCATTAACTGCTGATTTCTATACACACTCTGCAGGCACAAGCTCAAATCTTGACTGGACTGACATGAATTTTCACCATCCTACAAGCAAAATAAGCATACTATTAGGCGTGTAATAGTATTATCTGCTATTACAGCTCTTAAAGACATGATATAGTCTCTCTCGGTTCTGTGGAGAATGTCCCTCCCAATGTGAGGTCATGTCCGTGCCGCATCAATGAAGTGGCCATATGCTTAGGTGCAAAAATGAAACCCCATTTATTGTGAATAAAATCTTTAATCGACCAATGGGTGGGTTTAACTCCCCTTTCTGAATAGGTCACAGGGGTGTATCCTCTGGTGGGGGTGGTGGGGTGGAGCACCCCTCAATGCTTACTTTCAGTTCGGTAACATGCACAGTTGACTGGCTGGTTGGGCAGTGGCGGCTGGTGACATTTGAAAGCGGTGTGGTGTAAAACAATAGCCGTACTGCAATGTTGCGAGTGAGCGAGCCCGAGCTACCTACAGGGGGTTCAGGGGGGTTCTCCCCCTGAGAAAAAAAAAAAAAAAAAGAGTGGGCAAATGGTGCATTTTCAAGCAAATTTGAGTTAGCAGGAAGGTTAATAAAGCAATTGTGAATCTGTTCTAACAAAGACAGTGACTGGCAAAACTGTCAGTCTAATCGGATGCATATCAGACGCCGGCCTACCACATGCTCTGTCCATCTGTGCCACTGTGTGCTATTCTTTCACAAGTGATGGTTTGTACTAAACTGAGCTGGAAACCCTAGGCCTTAATGCACCGCACAGATCACGAGGAAGCGGCCTCGTACCTCCCCAACCTGCTGATGCCATGCCATAGACCAGACGCCAAAGGTTCGCCTCCTAAAACAGAGACATCCACCGGACAAGACGCAAACGGTTTGTGGGCAGAAAGCCATGGTACCAGGCCTCGCACTCTGGAACATGCTTCCTCTGCCCCTTCACTTCGAAGCAAACTGAGAATCAGGGAAAACATGGAAATGCACCTGTTCCTAGGGACTTCTGGAGTGCACCAAAGCCGAATGTTCACCAGGTTTCGGACATTTGTTGATCTCACATAGAGTCCTAACTAAACTTTCCTTCGCCGCACCCATGCAAAGCACTGCAAAGTAGCCTCTGTGCAACAGAAAGTTCTGCATATATATATATAATAAATACAGGTATAGTGCCATAAACAAGGAGTGAGTCTGCAGGTTTTAACTGCTCCATGTGATGAAGTGTGTTTGATGCAGTGATGAACCAACAGAGCAAATAAACCAATTAAATTAATAGGACCTTCGTGCTGTGTCGCAGGTGTCAACATCAAGACCGTACCAATTAGTAAAATAGCTATTTGTACAACAGTATAATAAATAAAGATTATTGGACTTGTAGAGAGTGCTCTTTGACCTCCTTAACTGCCTTGACAGGAGACTTGGCCCATAAATTGAGCGAGGGCCGATAACTAAAGTAATTGACTGGATCCCCGTTTATTGACGCTGCAATGTGTTATTATATGCATTGATGATACAGATAGCTTCACGGACTGGCTACTTGGTCTGACAAAGAAGCTTCCTTTCAGAAGAGCTGCAGTCTGTGTGTTTACATTCTGACTATGCTGTCGATGCACACAGGGGCCCCTCCCTCCCATGGGCTCCAGTTACTGACGCAGCATCCTAAGCACATACAGTGATCTCATACCAGATTCCTGCCCTCCCTCTATTCTCACTTCTAACTTTAAAACAATCGCTCAACACACACAAACCCCTTTCCTAAAAGGACATGGAACAATCAAAAACATTTTAACTTTTCTTGAGACCTGATGCTAAGCAGCCAGGCCTCCAGAGGTGCAGGCAATCATTTTAGGCACAGTTGTCCGGAAGTACAGAGGTAACGAGTGGGCGCAGTATGTGTGTGTGGGTGTGTACCTACGAACACCCTTACATGGAAGTAAATTGCATAGCATTTTAGGGGGCAGGGTCTTTCCCTAACACAGATCAGACCACCATCTCAACTCCATTCAGAGATGGTGTAAACTCGATTGGTACCTCCCCAGGTGAGAAGAGACTTAATAAGTGAACAAAACATGGCCTTCAGTTTCCAGTGAGTTTATTGACGAAGGTGGACAGATTTCTATCACAATGGGGGTCGGAGGGGGGAGGGGTGGTAGAATCATTATAAGTGCACCAGGTCATTAAATGATCTATCCACCAATGTTACTTGTAGACTGTGAACCACTTTTGAACTGCAACAGAGTGCTTAGCCTGGGCAAAGGGAACAGAAGATTCAACAGAATCAGAACAAGTACAAGCAAAACCGAAATGCAAACACCTTAAGGGAGTTGCCGTGAAGGGTTATTAGCTTGCGTAAGTTATGGGAGAAGAAGGTGTCAGCCCGCACAATCCTGGGGTGCTGTGGGCTGCGCTTAGCTGCAGAAAACTCTCTGGGAAAGATGATGTGTGTGCTCGTGCGCCTTTGTGCTGCACGGTGCTTCCTAGTTAAAAATGATAAACAAAACAGATTAGAGGAAATACAGAAGAAAGGGAGATGGCTTACATTGATGTGGAAACTGGCACATCCGAAATAGTACCCAACACCCCTGGAAGGTACAGGATGCACCACACAACAAAATCACTGCTTCTTAAACAAAGTTCAAAAACAACAGTTGATGGACAGAATGCAGAACAATGTCATACATTCACCCCAGTACAGAGATCTGGGCCTAAATCCATCGTTTTTTTGCTCACCATGCCATTCCAGTTTGAACCCAGCCATATGCAAATCAGTCTTGACCCTGTGCCTCATGGGAACAGTCCAGCCCGAACTGCCAAGCCAGGTCCTCCCTGGACTGTTCCCATGAGGCACAGGGTCAGACTGATTTGCATATGGCCATGTCTGAACTGGGGAGGCGGAGTGAGCTAAAGAATGATGATGGATTAAACCCAGATCAGCTGACTGGGGGTGAGTGCTTGCAATGTTCAACACTCCGTCCATCATCCCCTTTGGTTTTGCTATGTTCGCCCTAAGTTGATAGGGTATGCCCAGACGTGGGTCCCTTGCTCACTTTGCCATGGATTCAAGATAGCCTGGCTGATGACGGCTGTAAGTCAGAAACCGGTCCCAGGATGCTTGTTTCCGGTCCAGGGAAGACATGGCTTGGCAGTTCGGGCTGGACTGTTCCCATGAGGCACAGGGTCAGACTGATTTGCATATGGCCATGTCTGAACTGGGGTGGCGGAGTGAGCTAAAGAATGATGATGGATTAAACCCAGATCAGTTGACTGGGGGTGAGTGCTTGCAATGTTCAACACTCCGTCCATCATCCCCTTTGGTTTTGCTATGTTCGCCCTAAGTTGGCAGGGTATGCCCAGACGTGGGTCCCTTGCTCACTTTGCCACTGGATTCAAGATAGCCTGGCTGATGACGGCTGTAAGCCAGAAACCGGTCCCAGGATGCTTGTTTCTGGTCCAGGGAAGACATGGCTTGGCAGTTCGGGCTGGACTGTTCCCATGAGGCACAGGGTCAGACTGATTTGCATATGGCCATGTCTGAACTGGGGTGGCGGAGTGAGCTAAAGAATGATGATGGATTAAACCCAGATCAGTTGACTGGGGGTGAGTGCTTGCAATGTTCAACACTCCGTCCATCAACCCCTTTGGTTTTGCTCTTAAACAAAGTTCAGCACAAGCCACAATTATTTAAAGATTACGTTACAGTCCATAAGCCAAGTAGTTTCTGGCATGATAAATTACGCTTTCTGGAAATGTCATTCTATTCATCAACATTCATGTGATTAATATACCACTCATACGTCAATTATTCAATTAAACATTAAACATAGAAGCTCTACTCAGAATGTGTAAGCACTTATGTGCATATTTAATAAGTCATATCAAAAATTCAATAAAAACATATATCATCATCAACAACAATAAAAATAATTTTTTTCTAAAAACATGCAAGTAATCTCATAGACCAACAATTCATCAGAAAGCAACCCCAAGATATTAGACGCATAATATCTTTGTTAAATTTGAGAAGAGTCATCGATTAGTAAAAAACAGGGAAGTTTTTTCTCCCCTGCAGGGTGCTGCCTACGATAAATCTCAGATTAACAGATTTAAGACAAAATGTATTGTCTCATGTAAATTTCCTGTCTTGTGGTTGCTTTCTGATGAATTGTTGGTCTATGAGATTACTTGCATGTTTTTAGAAATTTTTCTTTTTATTGTTGATGATGATATATGTTTTTATTGAATTTTGATATGACTTATTAAATATGCACATAAGTGCTTACACATTCTGAGTAGAGCTTCTATGTTTAATGTTTAAATTAATAATTGACGTATGGGTGGTATATTAATCACATGAATGTTGATGAATGGAATGACATTTCCAGAGGGAAAATTTGGGGGCCTATTAGCAATAACCGGCGATAATTATCGCTAAGCGCAGTTAGCGCTTGGATAATTATCGCCGGCTATCGCAGGTTTCTATCGCGGAGATAGTGTGCTATCAGCATCGCTTATCTCCTAAGCGATAGAAACCCTGGAGAACGGTGTGAATATCGCTTGAAAACAAGCGATATTCACACTGTGACCAGTGTTAGCTAGGTGATAGGGCGAGGGGGATTTAGCCATGTAATCCACCTCCCATTGGATTACATGGCTAAATCAGGTCTGGACCAGGCGTTAACAAACCAGCGCTAAACGTGTATGGCCAGGTACTGCCTATACCCCCTCCTCCCTCATCAATATCAAGATAATAACATGAGAAGATTTTGGATTAAGGGGTCGTAAACCCCGGCCGTATTTATTTGCATAAAATTTTAAAACAAAATTAATATACAATATTTACACAATACGCAGAAAAACATTACATTACATTGATTCAGTGATAAGTACAGATGTCAGATGGCTAACCTTAACATATCACTAATACAAAGGTATTCCTATCCGAATCTAAACCTATCATAATCAATAACCATACTCATAACATTTCATATTTCATTTTCTGCGTATCCCTATTTTTGAGCCTACGGCAAGGTCAATAACTGGCACCAGATACTTATCAAATTATGCACTCCCTCCAACCGGAGTGCGCATGCGCAGGGGGCCCGTTCACCGTGAGGGTACTTCCCCCCCCAGGTCACCCCCGTACGCCCTGTAGATTATCTCCATAATGGGGCCCTTGCAGTTATGCGCCGTTTACTTGCGCCATTGTGCACGTGCGGGGTGGCCAAGCAGCCTACTGGAAAGCGTAACTCCCACTCCCCCACAACCATCCAGCCAACCGGCTGTAACTGCCCCTGGAGTTCTATGAGAGACCACTTGTCCCTCCCCCTTGGGCGACCCCATTCAAGAATGGCGCCGCCCTTTAAGGACCTTAAATTTACTGCTCACCAATCATGACCTTACCGCCTGACCAAGGAATAACACTAAAATACGACAATAAACATAACCTGTACATGAAAAAACCTCCTAAAACAATGGGAAAGAACAATCATCATACATATGATAAACAACCATGTCAACCTGAAAAGGAAAAAACCCCTAAACAATGGGAAAGAAAAATTCATCACACATATGATAAACATAACCATGTCAACCATGAAAATTAAATTCCTAACAGTACACCCTGTACAACCCTGCTTTTAGGGGACGGTGGGTGGGAAAATAAAAAATCCAGCCTCCTAGCGAGGCTGGCGTGACTAATGGCAGGCTGAGGGAGCGGCGAGCAAAGAGGCAAACTCCGCCGCTCCCCAGCCTTTTATTGCCAAGATGCCAGCCAGGCCAGTTCTAACCGGCCTGGCGTTAGCCCAAACGCATGACCCGGAAGTGTTTTCAATCACTTCCGGGTCATGCCTGGACTCCGACCAATTAGCAGTGAGGCGCGCCTGTCGCGTCATCACTGCACGTGACAGGCCCGCCCCCGGATGGTCATCGGGTCGGGGACCGGCACGACCGCCATACTTTCGGCGTGGCCGATGCCGGCCCCGCCTTTCAATTTAGCGCTGGTTCGTTAATCACCTCCCCTGCCTCGCTAATAGGCGATAGCGAGCTTAGCGACTGTTTCCAGTCGCCTTTAGGTTGGGAACGCCTACTTTGCATGCCATTAGCGATAAATATCGCTGGCATGCAAAGCGGCACCCAACCCGGTCGCTATCGCCTAGAAGCTGTCGCTAACAGCAGTTAGCGACAGCTTGCTAATAGGGCGTTAGAATTATCGCCGCTTTAGCTGGAAAAAGTCCAGCTAAAGCGGCGATAGAGCCCTTGATAATGTGCCCCTTGATTTTTAACTATCAAGTTACTAGGTGCTCTGTCCCTCTGGATCACTAGAGCCCCTCTCCTTGATTTCAAAGATGATAAATTACGCTACTAATCTCCGATAGAGTACACTATAACAGTGTTCTCTTATTGATCTCTTTCTTACAATGTATTTTAGCAGGTGGTAGCAGCAGGCAGTACACACCAGAATGTGTTATAAAACACGTAAAACAGATGCAAAAAATATCTGTGCTCATAATTCCCAATTTTAATGATGATCATTAAAAAAATCAGAGGACTCCCAGTGCAAATGTTATTTGTGCCCGGGAGTCGAGATGCCCGATTTTTCTGCATGGCACTCGAAATGGGTACATATGTTTTCGCCATTGTATAAACTTTCTATTTTTGTTTGCCCCTTCATGCTCCTTTGAACTTGTTTTGAGAACCTCGCGCCCATCTTTACCTGTCGGACGAAGCCGCAAAGTATGTGACACATTCTGATATGTTTGGAAAGGATTGGAGGCATCTTAAAATCAATTGGGCCCACCTCGGCGCAGAATGCACACAGCTCGCGGTTCAGTGGGCAGGCTTGGTTTAATGTGTTACATACAGTACATCATGCCAATGTTCTAGGAACTGTGAAAACAATGCAAGCTTTGCAGGGCGTACGGTGAAATTTCGCAAAAAAGAACAATTATTCCATACTCGATGTTACTGTTTTCTCTCCACTACTTTCGGTTCAGATGTGAACTTCATTATAAACCCGGTACATGTCTCCCGTGTACATATATCCATGCCTTACATTTTGGATGGCGCAGATAACGGAAAAGGAAAGTTGATGACATGTTGGATCACACATTTTTAGATGCAATACTCGTGGGGGGGGCGGGGGGGGCCGGAGGCAATGCAAAAGCTTAAACTCTAGCAAATGCAAGACCTATCCCTTATCATATATGAGAGCACCTTCAAATGTGAGTTCAGCACGCCTGCTCTAAAAAAAAAAAAAACGAATTTGATTTAACAGACCAAAATTTTGCTTTATGTATAATATGAATCTTGCCTCTTGGGGGGTGTGGCCAGGAAGGCACCATGAACGGAAGCTTCGCACAGAGGTTCCGCTTCTGGTCAGGCCCAGCGTCTTATTCTGCACCCGTCTCACAGCTGTTGCCCTCCACGGCTGCCCCGGCTTGCTCTACGTACCGGGGGGTACTGTGGGGCCCGCCGTGACTGCTGTGGGAGCTGAGACCTCCGGCGACCACAGAGTGGGGACTGTGGCTGACATGGGAGATAAGCACCGCAGCTTCGGGACTCAGCACCATCAGAGGTCATTTCGGTGATCCTTGGTGCTGTAGGCGCCCAGCCATTTGGCGGCCGGTTGATGTGCCCTCGAGTGGCTTCCTGCCCTGAACTGGTGGTGCGGTGATACGCCAGGGCTGCCGCTGAAGACATTGACCGGGGGTCTGCATTCGGCGCGACCTTAGCGGTGTGGCCACAGCTGAGGGCCCCGGCATATCAGGAGGTCCTGGCCCAGCGTGAGGCAGCCGCGGGGACTGTGGCCACAAGACGGGACCACTGGCATGCCCCTGGGGGGCTCCAAGCCCTGGGCTCCCTCCGGGAGTATGTGCGCCTCTCCTCTTCGCAGCGTGTGCAGCCGGAACAGCGAGCACACCTCCGGCCAGCGAGCGACACACACCGCAGCCGGCCACCGATTGGGGGAAGCAGCACCACTGCTGAGCAGTGTGTGTCTGAAAGCAATTAGTGCTCACCAACTACATAACGCCGACCGTGTAACACCGCAAGTAAAAGGTCCAGTCGTTATAGGTGGTCACAAAAGGAGACAGGGCGGTAACAAGGAGGGACTAAGAAGCCTCATATTGAATCGGAAGCCAGCGTTTACCAAGGACAATGACACCAGCCAATGAAAAATATGGGCGGAGAGTGGGCGAGGCTTCCAAAGCACTTCAACATCATACCCTACTACAGCATGCCTCGCAGAGCGAGCAGCGCATGCGCACTGCAGCGCTAGGCTCGACCTACAAAGGGTCTCAATGTTGTGTTGCTAAAAAGACATCGGGGGAGGAGTGTCTTATTGTGTCGAGAGTGTGCAATTGTGTATGTTTAGCATGGATGTGAGAATTGATTAGGGTTTGTGTTGTTTCATTTTATTTTGTGCTGATGAAATTGTTATGAAGAAATATTGTGTTTTTATTGTATTATTGGAAGAAGTAATGATGTTGGATGCAGAGATTAATTATGTTTCTTATATTAAAAATATAAATGTTTCATGAAAATTGTAGTTAATGAAAGAAAAATATTTTTTTGAAGCGATTGGTGGGTTAGTAGTGATTGAAGGTTTATTCCCTGTAAGAATGAAATAGGCTAGCGGGAATCTTTTGTGAGGTTTGATGTGTTATGGTCCCCGTTCCCAAGCTTTTAAAGTATATTGGGGGTGCCCTTTGAGAAACAGTGCGCCTGTCCCTGTGACAGGCATTAATTAGGGTTAACTCTCACTCTAAACTACACTACATTACTTTTGACCGTGATTCAAGCGGCTGGGTCTGCATGCTGCTACATAGTGACGGGAGTCAGGATCATGGTCGGACTGTCCGGTAGGACTACCAGGCAGTGCCCACTGGGCTCATCTGACAGGTCAGTGTTTGGACTGTGTTTTTTTGGCTGTTTGTGGGCTTGTTTTATAGTCAGCTGGATCGGTTTTTACTGTTTATTTTCCTGATATTAAAACAAACATAGCCTGCAGCAAGCTCAAATCCGTGCAGCCCTCTATACTTTACAAAACAGTTATACAGTGTGTCTTTACAAGTTCAAAACTGCCCCAATTTGCAAACATGGGCTGTTTTTAGCTTAATAATTCACTAATGGGAGTCACTTTTATTTTTGTGCCCAGAACTATTTTCTGTTCCAGTCCGACCCTACCCAGAAAGGCTGTCTCCTGCCTGCATCAGATTTAAGAGGTTCAAGACTGATATGTTCTGCTTAGTAATTCGTGCAGCCCATAGAGACAACACTCATTCGGTTGTCTGCCTCTCCAAGGTCTGTGTTGCTTTCAAGTAGTTTGAGCCTGCCTGAGAGTGCTTGAGGACAGCGCCCACAGATAAAGTATACCCACTAACGTAAGCAGAAAAATGTGTGTGTACGAGTGTTAGTGTGTGCACCTGAGTGTGCGATTATGATTACGCATGTGAGTGTAGTGCACAAGTGTATCCACATGTGTGTGGGTGCACAAGTGTGTACGCATGTGAGAGTGTGCATATAAACAAGTGTGCACATAACTGTATGCACATAAGTGTCTGTGCGTGCAGGAATTTTAGTTTCACGTTGTGGTCACAGATTTGAATCTGGGTAAGTCTACTCAGGCTTTCATCCTTCTGAGGTCATTAAAATGAATACCATTGAGCTGGGTAACATTAAACATATATTGCTGTGTCAAGATACCCCAAGTGGTGAACATGCTCTTTCACAATCTCAGATTTTATGTGTGTATGTGAGTGTGTGCATACACATGAGTGTTGTGTCTGTATGTATGTGCTTGAGTGTCTGTGTCGGTTTGTGAACAATGGTTGAGGCAGCACCCAGCATTTCAAATTGAGTGCATTAGCAAAAACATTAGTTTGTCAGCCACAAATAGCTAAATGAATGGCTTCTCCAGGTTGGGTGTTATGTGCATTGGTAGAGTATACATGTGTATGTCGAATTTAGGGGGTGCAACATTCACATAATTTGCTTCTGCACAATTAAGTGAAATTTTGGAGAACATATGCAATACGCAATTCCACCATTTTGCGCTACATTATAGCACTGTAAGCCATTTTTTGACACAAAGACACATTTTGTGCTAAAAATAGTCCAAAAAAACAAGAGCATCTCGATAAGAGCATCTCGAACAACTGCTCAAATTTTTAGCCTGAAGGGTACATTTGTAGTAATTTGTTCTGTGAATGGTGTGTAATTACACAAAGTGGCATATTGGCGTCATTTCAGGAATTTCACATAACAAGTATAACATGAAATTTCCAAAATTACGCGAATTATGACTGCATAATTTAAATTTCGCTCAGGCCTAATGTTAATAAAGACTAGATTAGCAGAGGGTGCTGTATGTCTGGATGCTATTGGTTAAACTACTTGTAAGACACTAAGGGCCCTTTTACGAGTCTGGCGGTCCGAGGACTGCCAGATTCCGCACCATCGGTCCAACCGCCCCATTAGGAGTTGGGCGGTCGGACCGCCCTGGGACCGCTGGCTCCACCAGGGAACCACTGTTCCCTGGCGTTGGAGCGACGGTCAGAGGCCGCAATATGCTTGGTGGGACTGCTGGGTTCCCGCCAAGCATATTACGAGTTTCCTCTCCGCCAGGGTTTACACGGCGGTTCTTCCTCCATGTAAACCTTGGAGGAGAGGAAGCAAAGGGGGCCCTACAGGGTCCCCCTGTGCCTCAACTGCATGTGGATACACACAGGGGGGCATAACATGTGCTTCTCTGTGTGTATGCACATAAGTTTCTGCACGGCATGGACTTTCAAGTCCATGCCGTGCAGGAACCTTGAAAGAGGCACCACCTCGGGACCGCCACGCTGCCCGTCCGCCCACCAGACCACTGAAAAGTCGTAAACTGGCGGGCGGGCGGCGGCAAACTTCAGCAGAGCAGTGGCGCGGCAGTTCCACCACCGCACCACCGCTCTGCCAAAAGTCATAATCAGGAACTAATTCAATCAATCAATCAGGGAATTTTTAAGCGGGCTATTCACCGGTGAGGGTCTCAAGGCGCTGGGGGGAGAGGGGAGCAGCTCCGGTTAGTCGAAGAGCCAGGTCTTGAGGGTCTTCCTGAAGATGTGCAGGGTGGGGGCGCGTCTGATGTCGATCTGGAGCTCGTACCAGGTCTTGGCCGCAATGTAGGAGAAGGTTCTTCCACCTGTTCTTGCTCTGCAGATGCGCGGGGGTTCGGCGAGGGCGAGGTCGGCAGATCGGAGGTTCCTCTTGGGTACACGGAAGGAGATTCTATTGTTGAGATATTGGGGTCCGGTGTCGTGGAGGCATTTGTAGGCGTGGGTGAGTATCTTGAAAGTTTCTCTCTTCTCAACGGGGAGCCAGTGGATGTTATGCAGGTGTGGGATGATGTGTTCGTGTCGAAGGATGCCGAGGACGAGTCTGGCTGCGGTGTTCTGTATGGTCTGGAGTTTGCGGAGCAGAGACTTGTTGATCCGGGTGTAGAGGGCGTTTCCGTAGTCCAGTCTGCTGGTTATGAGTGCGTGGGTGATGGTCTTCCTTGATTCGGGGGGTATCCATTTGAAGGTCTTTCGGAGGATACGGAGGGTGTTGAAGCAGGTGGAGGCGACGGCGTTGATCTGTTGGGTCATGGAGAATGAGGAGTCAAGTACGATGCCGTTACATGTTGCTGGGTATTCATCAGCTTTTGTTGCTTTTTGACAGTTTTCACCTAGCAGCGTTTGTAACTTTTAATTTTCATTTAGTGCATGAACTTTCTTCCGGCATCAGCCAAGTCTGATGCTGTTGCTGGGCCTGATGCCCTGGGTCACCCTCTCAATGCCTGGTCTGCTGCTGGCTTGGCCTGCTATTAACCCTGCTCTTGCTGCCCATACCTCCCTCCTTCCTCAGCCCAGTCTACTCTCAGTAGGCTAGGACTAGTCATAGGTCTGCTCTCCTTGTCCTTTTTGTGCTATGATGCTGTGCCGAGAAACAGGACTATTGTCCACCATCTCCCACTATCATCTACCATTTCACTCTGAGACGTTCCTGGCTGGCTCTTCCACCATCATTCTCTAATCTTGGGAGTGGACTGCCCATAAACAGCTTTAGTTAAGGCAAGAGATGTCCTGCCTCCGGATACAGCTACTGTGAATATCAGGTAGGACTGAATGCCTGGCTCAATACCTAACTTTTTAAAATGTGCTAGTTTTAGTATGGTGAGGGCAACAGAGATAAGGATCCATTTGTACTTGAGGTGTTTTTTTTAGTTCAATTCTGTACACATCTGGATCCCATAAATTCCCTGCTTATTTGTTTGGCCTGGGACCTTGCATTTGGTATGTTTTATACAAGGACTGGATTTTTAAAGAATCCAGTTTGAAAAAATACACTTTTCAGTGACCAATGTCAAACACACAACCTAGTACTGAAGAAGCACAATGTTGTTGCCGCATGTGCATATGTACTGATGTATGCCATGTGAATGTGGCATTGAGTTGTGCCACTTTGGAAGGCAACCCTGTCATATGCTTATTGTTTTGTCTAGCATTTGTTTATTACTCAACTGGGCTTGGTAGCGTGTTATCTCTCAGGGGTGTGCAAATTTGTTGTTGGCCTGTGGATGATTCTAGCTATATATTAATGCTACCAAAAACATTTGTTCATTTTCTCAAATTCAAAACTCATTTCCCTATCTTTGCCTACCCCATGTTCTTTTTAGTTGGGTACACTGTTGTAGCTTGTTGGGAAGTCTCAGACTCACCCCCTTAACATTATTGATTAAGCTACGCCCCTGATAGATCCTCCATGAAACCTCAACCACACCTACACATCTCAGATTGATGGTTGGAGGGAGATACCCTCAACCCTTCTGGAGATGATCGGGCTCAATATACAGATGTTTAACACCTGTTTCCCCAGTCCAGCCTTGCTCATATCCTAGACTCCTGCTGACCTAGGTGGCACCATGCTACCTCTCTGAGGCCTTGACACACTCTGCTTATTGTAACCCGACATTGTGAACCCAGTAATCAGGTCATGAGGTATCCAGTGTAAAGTGACCCCTGCTTCTTGAATTCGAGCTTACCCTCTTAAAACCCCTGCAATAAAGTAAAAGTTTAAGAAAGAACCTAGGCTGGCGTGCCATTACAGAAAGAGCGAGATTAATTTTAGTGCTCCAAGCAAAATAGAAATTTCACAGCTGCATGCTCCCTATACACTTTCAAAGCTAAGGGCCTGATTAGGAGTTTGGCGGTGTGGGAGCAGGACCGCCACACCGGCAGCCTGCACCGCATGCCAGATTACGACTTTTTTTGTCACTGGCGGGTGGTTCTTTGGCACCGCAATGGGAGCGTCAAAGACAGTACCTGCATGGCATGGACTGCTGCAGTCCATGCCGTGCAGGTACTGGGGTGCATGCACACAGGGGGGCAAAACATGCACCACCTGCATGCACCCCATGACCCTGAGGCACGAGGGGCACTGTAGGGCCCCCTTTGTTTCCTCTCCGCCACGGTTTTCATGGAGTAGGAACCGTCATGAAAACAGTGGCGGAGAGGAAACTCGTAATATACTTGGCAGTCCCGCCAAGCATATTGCGGCCTCAAGACCACCACGCCACTGCCAGGGATCTCTGATCCCTGGTGGTTGCGGCAGTGCAGTGGTGGTCCGACCACCCTAGTTGTAATAGGACAGTTGGACCGCTGATGCAGCGGTGGCTGGACCGCCACTGCCGTGCCTTCGGACAGCCAGACTCGTAATCAGGCCCTAAGTCAGTATCATCAACTGGGTAGCGCTCAAAAGCTCCTCCTTACCTTGCTTTATGCCAGCGCCCCTATGTTAAAGCTCTCTTTCTTTCCATGCTCTGTGTTTTTAATGGAAATATAGCAGCACAGGTCCACACTTTTTAGAGTACCTGTTCACTCCTGAGAAGTGCCGGTACTCTCTCATTAAATGTACTGCAGCAGTGGAGAGAAATGCAGGTGCTCTCCCTTTATAATTCAAAAAGTGCAGGTACCCAGCACTGTAAGCACTGTATACTCTAATATTTGTGCAGAACACGCAGATACGAAGCATGTCTGCCCACTAACAGGCTGCTATTGTAGTCTCCCTGCTTGCTGACGCTCTGGCAAGGATTCTAGAAAATACAGTTTGCCCACCTCTTAGAAGGCTAGACTTAGAACCGTAAATTATCCTGTCCTCGGTGTGGGCATATTGCCATGCTTTCCCTCCAGTTCTGAGGGGGAAGTATATAACTTCTGGGAGGCACACACATGGATACAATCAATATAATGACACAATGTCTGGGCGGGGTGTAACTTGTACCCACCAAAAAAACTACTTGCACGTGTCACCTTTAAACTATAATTTTGCACAATCCTTAGCTGAGGGCTCTAGCAAGAAATATTCATATTAAGTTATACAAAATAGTTTCAAATACAACTTGTGCTCACAGTCTTACAACTTTGTCACTCTGGGTGAAAGGTGCCATTTAATACTATCTGTATAGCACTCATTTTATCACCCTCCCAATAAATTACCTGACTGTGGCATGACATGAGAGCAGGTGCACTGACCCACTGAGTTTTCCTCCTACCAACTTAAGAGCGACCTAGTTTCTACTCTGTCGCTTTGTAAAAACACAAATTCCTTCCGGGAAACGGTTGAGTGACATTACATCAAATGCCTTTACCACGCATGCCTTTACCAAGCAATGCCTTTACCATGCATTGCCTTTATCACGCAAGTCTTTAGCCCGCATATGCCTTTACAACAAAATGGTAAGTATATAACAGGTAAGTGAAACTATATATATATATATATATATATATATATATATATATATATATACCGTCGAAAAACTCTCCGCACTTCCACAGCAGCGCTGGCAGCAACAGCAGCGGCGAACAGAGGGAAACAGACCCAAATAGCTATGGCAGGTAAGATTTATTTCCTCACTTAGTGACGCGTTTCGAGCACAGCCGTGCCCTTGTTCACACACCAAGAACCATTCCGCCATGACATTTTTAAACTGCTGGGTGTGCACCTTCCCATGTCACATGACCATAGATATAGAAGAAACATTCATGAATACTCTTAACATTGTTTTCTCTTTGTTTGCTGGTTAAAAAATGTAAATCATTCCTGCTTATAACCTGAGGATTACAGCCATTCCAGTTAAATAAAACTTAGCAGTGTCACTAAATTCTTTTCTATCTTGAAAAATGAATAAATAAATCGGGTTTAAAAAAACGACATCAATTCCAACTTTTCACTATGAGACATATAAATAGACCCATATTTCAAATGTATATAAGTATAAATATGTTTAAAATATACACCAACTATAACATGTATGAAATATCTACACAATAAAAAAAACTTTATATGCGTATACATATTCAGTTAAATACAGCTTATTTATCATTGTAAATATTGTTACTATGGTCAGTCACAACTCATCTTGATTTGTCGTTAAAAAACCCTTAAAATTTCATTTCATTTCTCAATCACATAATTACTGATGTCACGCAATTGCCCCAATGTATATCTATTCAGACCTTGCTATGTCAGCCTAAATGCTGAATATGTGTGCTATACTGCGGAGTTTCACAACGTGGCTTACCTTTGACTATTGCATGCATCTAATGCCTTGCTTAAAAAAAAAATTCTCAAAGGTTTTAATGTCCAAGAGAATTTTGGCATTTGCTTACTTACAAACTATGGTCAACATGTAAAGTGCTTCAAGTGCCTAAAAGTGCAAAATGTAAAGTGCTAATGCTAATAAAAATACACTAAAATTCTAAATGATTAAAAAGCACCACCCTAAAAAATCCCATTGATACATAAATATCAAAAGTGAATTGCGGCTAAAAAATCCCATTTAAAAACCCTTGAAAAAGTGGATAAAAGTGATTTTTAATATATATGAGAAAGTGGTAAAATGCATAAAAATGGGTTCTATTTGACAATAAAGTTTTTAATCTCTCTCTCTATTCTGTCAACAACCCCTAGTTAATATGCAAAGCACATATTGATCTGAAACCGTATTTATAGCGAACACAGAGGAGCATTCAGCTTATTAATTACAAAAAATTGTGCATATCTTCCGTTGTATTTAATCCAAATGGAGTCTTGCTATCTAACTCAAGAATGGTACGAGTTTCAAGTTGTCTTAAAAGCTTTTCTCTATTGCCTCCTCTTCTAAGGGGTGGAATCGCATTAATCACAAAATACGTAAGGCAACTTAACTCATTATCATGTGTATTCTTGAAATGTCTCGCCACAGGGTAGGACGTATCATTATTAACTATGGCCCTAATGTGCTGCAATATCCTGACATGCACCTGTAGCTTTGTGCTTCCCACATAACGCAATATATATATATTACCTACCGGCGGTCGCCAGTAGGTAGTTATAGTTAGGGTGTAGTTTCCATAGGAAGAGCGTTTTTCTGTTTTGCCAATAACTTTTGCGTCGTTTGATGAATCTTCGTGAAATTTTCAAACTTGTTTGCTGCTCACTTGAGCTCCTGTCTTGAAAGTTTCAGGGTGATCCATCAAGCGGGGCAGAGAAATAAGGGGGGGGTCGCAAAATGCGTTTGCCCCATGTTAATTACACCAAATTAACACCAAATTTGGCAGAAATGTAGCTGTTAAATGGTGTAAATCAGTTCAGTAGTTGTTGAGTTATTTAAAGAAATTTCCAGTAGTATATATAGGGATGCGATGGATCCGCGACCCCTCCCCCAATCTCGTGCTGAGATCTGAGTGGTTGCCAACACTTCAAACCAGGAAGTGTTGGCAGCCATCTTGTGACTCGGTTGAACCGAGTCACAGGAAAAAACATTAAAAAAAATTGAAAAGGGGGCAGGGTAGAAACACCCTGACTGCCTAGGCCTTTTGGGGAGGGTCCCACAAGACCTAAAAAGCATTTTTTTTAAAAAGCATTTCAGCGGGAGTCACACTGGATCATCGACTCCCGGAAAAAACAAAAAACGCGCAGTCTCCCACACTCAATTTCTAATCAGCCCATGTGTGGGCCAGGTCCCAGGGGAATGCCCAAATATGTAGGAGGGGTGTGCACGGGGCCCCATCCTAGGATCCCTAATCCAGGGGACCGCAACTTCCCCAGGGCACTTTTTGTAATATATGCGGGGTTGCGCTTGTGGCAACCACTCGCCCTGGGGACCGCCACCTCCCCAGGGCAAATGTTTGAATGATGTGGGGGGGCCTGCACCCCCCCCACAGCCATGGGGACCGCTACCTCCCAGGAGCAAAACATGACACAAATGTGGGGGGGCCACGTGCCCCCCGCAGCCCCGGGGACCGCCACCTTCCCGGGGCTAAATATAATATTAATGAGGGGGGGCTCCGGCCTCCCCGAGGCAATGTCCCGGGGTGCCACCCCTGGGACATTGCAGTTTGCTTGGCCTGGCGGGAGCACCACTCCCGCCAAACCATAGTAAACTCTGCTTTGCTTCAAGTAAGCAAGAGCATGTAAAATGCTCTTGCTTACTCGAAGCAGAGCAGAATTGCTTTTGGAGAGAGGGAGCTGCATGTTCAGTAGCTTCCGCTGTCCAAAAGCAATACCGGCTCCCGCAGGACGCAAGGAGCATGCAGGGACCACGTGGCATTCAAACTCCCCCCGTGGTCCCCAACAAAAATGACTAGGTGCTCTGGGTGGGACCAGGGCACCCAGTATTGTGGCCAAGGCCTGGGGGTTGGGATCCCCAGGGCCAAAATCGGCCTGGTAGGGGGGCCAACTACCCCTCCTGTTACCCTCAGTAAGTCCTTCACTGCGGGATTGCTGAGAGGTCTTCGTTGCTCCTCCCCCTTTCTCTACCACTCTTCAAACACGCCTCCTGGCACACTACTGTTTGGGGGATGAAGTTCACACAGCGGCATTGCTAAGAGGTCTTCAGAGGCCACCCCCCTTTCTCTACCAATCTGCAAACGTGTCTCTTGGCGCACTACTGCTTAGGGAATGAAGTCCTCTTGGATGCTGAGGGACCTTGGGGGCCAAGAAGCCCTCCTGGTACTTTCTGTAAGTCCTACACAGTGGGATTCCTAGGAGATGTTCAAAGGCTCGCCCCCTTTCTACACCATTCTGTAAATGCCATTACTACTTAAACCATAGAAATTCACTGAAAAATCCAAAGGTTACAGGGACGTTATAGTTTGGAAACAGAATAGAAAAAAACGTAGAAATTCACTGAAAAAACCAAACGTTACAGGGGCGTTATAGTTAGGCTCAGGGTTCACTCATACAAAACCAGTGAAATTCAGCAGTTATAGTTATATAATATATATATATTCACTGAAAAAACCAAAGGTTATAGGTTCAGATTCTACACAAACAAAACCATAAAAGTTCAGCAGTTATAGTTATACTTATCTGAAGAAACTATTACTTGTGCCCTAAGGTAACTATAACTAGTGCCCCCGCCATGCACACTTTTCTCATCAATTATTTTATTGCAAATGTTGCAGTGATATTATCAATGATGTCATAGAAGATGTCAGGACCGATGTGATGTGTGGGGTAATTAGCAGTGCATGGCCAGGGCACGAGTTATAGTTTCTTCCGATAAGTATAACTATAACTGCTGACTTTCTATGGTTTTGTGCATGTAAAATCTGAACCTAACTATGTCTCTGTAACATTTGGTTCATTAGTGAACTTCTAGGGTTTTTTAGGTCTTGGCTAAATAGCATGTGTGCTGTCTCAATTACACATTTTGTGTTTAATCTGTGGGCTTCAGCCCGCCCACAGGCTTCCCATTTGCTTGCTCTATCGTCTGTCTCATATCCTTTGTCACCATTTGTCCCTGGCAAGCATGGTCATGCCTCTTCTTGTGTTCAGCCCTACCCCCAGAGCATGGGCCAAGAACTTGTAAACATCTTCTGCTCCCGTTTTTATTACTATTTTAGGACCTACTTTTTTCTTTCTTTTTCAGCACTTTACACAGTGCTTGTGCTTTTTCCAGCTACATCTCCTCCCACCTGCCCTCATGCCCCGTCCCCAGATCACCCCCTCCCCGAAACTGCTTTTCCGTTCATTGCTGCTTTCCGTTTCTCCCAGCTCCTCCCTCCCATCTTTGTTTGCTCTCTCGCACCAATCGGTGCTTGCCTCATCCACAAATCACCCCCTCCCCTGACTCAGTCACTGCTTTAAACCCCCATTGTAGTCTGTTTCATTCTAGTGAGTGGTGGTGTGCTGCCCTTTAATGATCTGTTAGTGTCTAGCTGACGTGCTGATTGAAGCATGTGTGCAGGCTGCTATTACTTGGCACACATGTCTTTTCTGTTTATTTGTCGCGAGTGTGGGTCGTAGGTGTGTACTTGTTTACACCATATGTGGTTGTTCGGCAATGGTGTTTATGGCTTGAAAATCAGACCGCAAGTGAATCAGGTATGCATTATCACAGGGCATGTCAGAGATTCTAAAGTGCCTATGTCTTCTTGTGTAATTGCATAGCCACGTTTCTCCTGTGAGAAATGATTAAACTGTTTGTGTCTCACCTTGTTGGTTCTCATTTCACAGGGTGGGACTCTATTTTTAAAATTTCTCCCGTCAGGACGCTTTCTTTCTTTTTTGCCTTCACCAGTGAAGTGTTTCCGTGTGCCATTGTTGCTTAACTTGAATTCACTTCAAAGGAGCCAGGCTGAGTCTTGATGACAACAAGGTCAGCCTGCCCCTCAGTGTCCATGACAAAAGTAATCCTTTTAATGTGGTTGTAGACGCAATGTATTTCCTCATGTTCACTACTGTAAATCAGCCTAACACTGTGATTCTTTCTGTTTTTTTTTTGTGCAGTTTTGTATAGTGCCAACACAACCCGAAGGTAGTGGAGCGCTTTACATTAGCACCAGTTACTTTTTGGTGCAGTTTTATATAGCGCTAATACCCCAGAAGGTATTGGTGCGCTTTACATTAGCACCAGTTCCTTTACACAAGGACACATTCATTTTTGTAGGCACGGGGAGATTACGTGATTTGTCCAGAATCAAGGATGTTAAGCCGACACTGAAACTCGAACCCAGTTTCCCAGCTCCATAGTCAGCAGCTGTGGCCCTTAAACCACATCCTCTTCTAAGAGGACGCCACATCGTCTCCTTGGTCTCAGCCTCGGTTCCACATTTTGTGATTCAGGGCAAATCACTGAATCTCCCCGTGGCTGCCCACATTTGCTGTTGGTTGCCCGTGCACCTCCCACATGTCGCTGCTTGCCTCAGCTGGCACTCCATTGCAGAGATCCCTCCTCTAGCAACTCTGTTTTTTCAAAATTGTTTTTGGGCAGTTTTATGTAGCACCAACACAACCCGAAGGTATTGGAGTGCTTTGCATAGCTGCCAGTTACTTTTTTTGGTGCAGTTTTATATAGCACCCACATCACCCAAAAGGTATTGGAGCGCTTTACATTAGCACCGGTTACTTTTTTTGTGCAGTTATATATAGGGCCAAGGTATTAGAGCGCTTAAATTAGCACCAGTTACTTTACCCAAGGACACATTCATTTTTGTACGCACCGCTAGATTAAGTGATTTGCCCAAAATAAAGGATATTATGCCGACGCTGAAACGGCTCTCTTTGGAACTCCCCCTCGTCACACTGCTTTGGCATGGAGCAGTCTAAGTAGCGACCTCCTGTTTCAATTTGCACTGCTACTTCTAATAGCAAGTGGCGTTCCTTTACCCAGGGCCCACATGTTGCCCTTCAGTACATTTAGGACCAACAAAGAGGACGAGCAAGACATAAAAACCATGAGATTTTTATTTCCCCACTATGTTTTGTTTTGGGACTCAAGTCACAAGATGGCTGCCAACACTTCCTGGTTGAAGTGTTGGTAGCCAATCATATCTCACCATGAGATCTGTGCTTAGGCTCCACCCAGATAGCTATATTTCTTTTTTCTTTAATTACTCAAAAATTACTGAACAGAGTTACACCAAGTTACAAAAAGGGCTCTTTCTGGACCAAGAGCTAACCTTCTGCCAAATTTAGTGTAATTCTGTCCAGCGGTTCGGGCTGTAGTTGAGGCTAAAATCCCTAGGGGTCAAATCCCCCCGAAACTTTCCACGCAGCAGCTGGGCTCAGGTATGTACTAGTTTTTAAAATGTTGTGAAGATTCGTCAAACAGCGCCAAAGTTATTAGCAAAACAAAAAATGCTTTTCCTATGGATACTAGGTCCTAACTATAACTATTTACTGGTGATAGCTCACAAAATTTTCCCAAAAAGGTGGCCTACTTTGCCTAGTTCTTCATGGAAAGTTTCAGGGTGATTCAGCAAGTGGGTGCCGAGAAAGAGGGGGGTCCCAAAACGATTTTTCCTTCTGAAATGTTGATGGGGAGTTTGCCATTTTTAGACACGGCTACAGGCTGACCCACTGAAAGGATTTACACCAAATTTGGCATAAAGCTAGCTGTTGGCCCAGAGGACACCCTTTTATAATTTTGGGTAAACCTGTTCAGTAGTTTTGGAGTTAATAAAGAAATAAAACGTTGCATATCTAGGGACGTGGATCCGCGTGTACCTGAGGATACAATTATATATTACCTTACGTTAAAAAAACATATTAATTAACTGAAAAAAACAAAGGTTACAGGGACGTCCTTGTTCACAGGCAGCCATTTCCAAAAGTGCAACATTTCACTCCAAACCACTGAATTAGTTTAGTTAGATGATCTCCTTTTATTAGCGTCATGTGACCAGTTCTCGCATTTTTTGTGCTAATTTTCAAAATTAGTGTCTAAGTTACTTTAGCTCCTGTTTAGATGGTTTTGTGGTGATTGGTCGAGTGGGGGCTGAGAAAAAGGAGGGTCTATGGGAATTTTGCATTTTTTGAACATGACTACAGCCCAAACCGCTGAACGGAATTACACCAAATTTGGCAGAAAGCTATATCTTGGTCCAGAAAGAGACCTTTTTTGTAATTTGGTGTAAATCTGTTCATCAGTTTTGGAGTAATCAAAGATAAAAAAAATATAGATATCTAGGCATACGAACCCTTCATGGATCTACCTGCAGGGGATTCGCGGATCCGGGGAAAAGCAAGGCTCTGATTGGCTGGCCAGAGCCTGAAAGGAAAGTTGTGGCCACCATTTTGTTTGTCGCTTGGCCCGGGGAAGGGAAAAATAATGTGTGAGAACACATAAGGGATCAGGCTGTAGGTAACCTGACCCCATAGGACACATGGAGAGAGGGACCCCTCATGGGCAAGAAATTGCCCAAATATTTTTTGGGGGGTCCGAATCGAGGCCCAATGGAAAAAATGCCTCACACACCATACCCCCTCAATGCACGGCCAAAAGCCCTGCGCAGCGTGGGGTCAGGTGCATGTGGGAGGGTTGGCCTTCTGCAGTGGTTGTATTAATGTACAGTAATTATATATTACTTTACAATAAAAAAACTGAGAAATTCACTGAAAAAAACAAAGGTTACAATGACGTTATCAGTAGATTCACGTTTTACCCACACAAAACCATAGAAATTCAGCAGTTATAGTTACACTTATAGTTATACTTATCTGAAGAAACTATAACTTGTGCTGTTAAGTAACTATAGGCCTCAAGGTTTTAGTTCCTTAACATAAGTATAACTATAACTGCTGAATTTCTACGGTTTTTGTAGTGTTTTGTGTATTATAGAGCGGGGACCCCCTTGGTCCCTAACGGACTCCGTAGTCTAGTGATGTTGTGGTTCATAAAAATCACAATGCATTATTTGCCAGTTTACATTTACACTCTAGAGAATAAAGATGTGTAATACCGAGCTCCGTGAGTGGCATAATTCATTTACATGCTGCTGGGCTGGGGAGGACGCTACAGGTGGTGATGAGATAGGGGATACGTAAACCCCACAACCCGAAGAGTCAAAAGTGCTCTCCCAGAGAGTTTGCCAAGGTACAGAATCGAAGGTTGGCGGATGTGGAGTCAAAGTGGAACTCCAATCAGTACGTTACCTTCGAAGAAAGTTAAGGCACCACAGAATGTTTCATTTATTGTGCCTCAGAAAATTGCTAATACAACCGAGATAAAAATGCGACGCCACCGCTTAACACAGAGCCATTATTTATACAGTACGGTAAAGCAAAAGGCTGTGACCACCAGGTACAGAAAGCAGCAATAGCCAGGTGCAAGAGAACTGTGCAAGGGAAAGCAGATAAATGCAAAGGAACACTAACATCAGTGAAAACCAGGTACAATGCAGAAAGTTGAGAGTGGTGAAGTACAAGAGCAAGAGACAAAACCACTACTCACTGCCAAAGAAGAGGAGGGAGCTTCACCACCTCTGGTTGGGCATGACGGCCCGAGTACTGGTTAGCAGACTGATGCTCACAGAGGAGACACCAGGCCAGAAGATGCTGTAGGTCAAGGGTGGCTTGAACACCATATAATCCTGGCAGCAGCTTCAGAAAACAGCACAAAGTATGATGCCGCTGTGTTCTTAAAATCGTCTTGGCACCTGACGGGCTGCTTGGATCGAAACCTTTGACAATTTCATTGATGCACTAGAAATAATTGATGACAAAAAGATCATCAAATATCTTAACAACATAGCAGGAGAAGGAGTCAAAGAAGTGATAAAGAAGATACCACAGGTGGACAGAGTGTCCTACCAGGACGTCATGGTGGTATTGAACATCAAGTTCAATCCGATGCCGAATGTTGACTATGAAAGGTACATCTTTAATCAGGAGAGGCAGAGATAGAGAAACGGTGGATGAATTTGTTGAAAGGCTTGAAATGCTCATCAAACACTGTAAGTTCAACTAATTCAATGATGAAGAAGCCATTCATTTCAGAGTCATGGATGATTGCCTGTCTGATTCCTTCAGACGTGGAATGCTGAGAGAAACTCTCAGTCTGAAGCATGTGCTCATGGTAGCCAGAGCTGAAGAACGTGCTGACAAACAAGTCACTAACATGGAGGCTGGAGAAGCCTGGAGTGGATCGGCATTGAGTATGAAAAGCAAGAAAAAACACAAGGTAGAGGGCCACAAAGTGATGTCTCCGAAAAAGAAGTTGTGTTTTTTATATGGATTTTCCTTTCCACATGAAGGTAAATGTCCAGCCATTGGACAGATACGTAAAGGTTGCAGGAAAGAGAACCACTTCGTAAAACCTTGCAAACCGAGAGAAAAAGTGAGTGCATCACATGATGAAGACAAAATGGCTACCAGTGTGTCACACTGTGAAGACAAAGTGGCTGCCAGAAAGTTCCAGAAGCGTTCCAGTCACACCCATCGAAGCAAACAACAACATCAGCTGAAGCAAGTAGACACTGAAAAAGGCTAAGTGTCATCTTATTCTTTGTCGAGATGTTCTCCGACGTCACTGTCGAGCGACAGTGAAGAAGATGGGTGTGCGATGTCAATACTGACTACTGAAAGACTTGCGCAAGTAGGTTTGGCTTTTTGTAAAGACGAATGCAAGTCAGAAAAGGATCGACTAGTAAAAACACAAAATTCATTTGGACGTTGTCCCAAAATAAAATTGAAGATTAATGGCTGCTACATACCATTTGTCATAGACAAAGGTGCATCGATAAACATCATGCCATTCGAAAAGTACCATGAACTGTCTCCAGTGTCCTGTCTCAGACCATCAAAAACCAAGGTATACATGTGGACAGCCTCAAAGCCATTTCAAAGTCAAGGTTCATTCATGGCGACCACGAAACACAAAAAGATGAGAATAGAAGCCCCAATCCATGTCCTTCAAGGTACTTTGTCAAGTACATGATTGCTCAGCTTCAGCACTGCTGCTGACATAGGACTAATTTCTGTGAATTAAAATGTCAATGCCCATTATGACAAAGTGAATCAGTTTCCATTGATGTTCCATGGATTCGAAAAACTTACAGCAATGAAAGTGCAGCTTCACATTAATGAGGACATTTGTCCTGTTGCTCAACGACATCATCAAATTGCATTTCACCTCCAAGAAGCTGTAGAAAAAAGAAATTGAGAGTTTGCTAAAAAATTGAGCGCTATACTGGTCAGACGCCATGAGTGTCGCCCACAGAGGGGCGTGGCTTGACGCTGATGTAGAGGGAAGCGGACCTCGGAGCTCCTCCGTGGCCTCCCTCCACTGTAATTGATCCTGGCCAGCTGTGGGGGCCCCTTACCGCACAATCGGTGGCGGAATACTTGGTGCCGCTGTGGGGCGACTGCCGATGAGCGAGGTGCCTGCGGCGCAGAGTAATTTGTTAATTCCTGCTTGGCTGGCGACCTAGGATGGCGGCCGCGAGGTGACAAGACGACCTCTGCGGGCTGTGACACTGCGGATGCGGCGGACTGCTACTGGACAGTGGTGACGAGCTCCGGACCTGCTCATGAGCCGGAGATTGAGGACGATACAGGCGGGGGCAGGACACGCTCCGGTGGCGGTGCATCACGACCCGGCCCTGCGAGGTGACCCAAAGATGGCGGCTATGCGGACTGGGAGAGAGACCTGGTGAGCGCACGAGCGGCCGGAGACTGCGGCGCTGGACTGGGGCTTGCTGCCTCTGAGCGGGTGACATAGCGTGCCCATGGGGCTTCCTGAGGCTGCTGTGGAGTCGCAGACGGAGGTGCAGAGAAGACACCCGCGGCGGTGAGACTGGCCATTACTGGGAGCCTGGGTCTGCGCAGGCAGCCTAGCATCGGCGGGGGCCTCTGAGGGCGGCGGTGCTGGGGGTGCGGCTGATCTCAGCCCCTGACAGCCATATCACAGAGGAGAGGGCGTTGGGGCGGCGGAGCGCTGGGACCCCGCGCTGAGAAGCGGTCTTAAAATGGCAGCACGGAGGGCTGGAGGAGAGCCCTGGTGAGCGACTGTGGTGGTGGGGAACCCGGCGTTGTGTTGGGGACCACTACCAAGGAGCACATTTCATCGCACGCTCTGGGTCTGGAGTGACTGCATGCACGGCAGAACAGAGGAGGCACTAGAGCAGACTGCAGGCGGGACCTGCTCAGGGGCCTGTGAGTGGACCTAGGTGCGGGGACAGGGAGTCTAGGCGGGGAGGGAGCAACACTTGACGGCCGCTTGGGACACTGATGAGCCTTCGGGGATCGGGACGCCAGCCCTTCTCCTACTGGGAAAACGAGTGGTGCAGTGTCCTGCTGAGATGGGGCGGGTGTCTAGGAAGAAGGGATTTGCGGCCCTCCAGATGGACGGGGCAAGTCAACAATCTGAAGAGGAGGAAGAGGTGCCGGGGCGCTCGGGAGCTGTCGCACCGGGGGGACCTACGCTGACCGATATCCTGCAGGCTATTACCTCGTCCAGGGAAACCCTTGAGGCAAAAATCGACGCCATTGGTGTGGATCTCTCCCTGCTTAAAGATGACCACAGGAAACTGAAAGACAGAGTATCGGCGGCGGAGAAAACAATGGAGGGAGTGCCAGACGCGGTGACAATCCTGCAGAGATCCCTGACGCAGGTGGAAGCCAAGGTTCGGATCTTGGAACTCCGGGCAGAGGACAGTGAGGGGCGATCCCGCAGGAATAACCTCCGCTTGGTGGGGATCCCGGAACGGGCAGAAGGGGATGACGCTGTCCGATTTCTGGAGGAGTGGCTCAGATCTGAAGTGGCCCCAGAAGGGCTGTCCCCATTCTTTGCTCTTGAACGAGCCCATAGGGTGCCGGCGCGACCTCCTAAACCGGGTGCTCCCCCGCGGCCGATGGTGGTGAGACTGTTGCACTATCGGGACAGGGATCACCTCTTGCAGCGTGCTAGAGAAAAGCAACAGCTCCAGATTGACAATTCCAGGGTAATGATATTTCCGGATTTCACTAGGGAGGTTCAGAAGCAGCGCGCCTCCTTCATTGCGCTTAAACGGAAACTCCGCCAGCTTGGTCTACAATATGCCATGCTCTTCCCGGCCCGGCTGCGGGTGGTGAACACCACTGGCACACACTTTTTCACTGCGCCGCAGGAGGCCTGGCACTGGCTTGAAACACGACGGACGCGATCCAGGCGAAGCTCTGCTGCGAGCCCCGTGGAGCGTGGATCCCCTGCACACTCGAGTCCGGTGAGGGCACCTTTGATGCCGACTCTCCGCCTTGAACGGGACAGAGCGGTACAGGCGGTTGCAGTGATCAGTCAGGGTGCAGTGAGCCCGAGTGCTGCTGCCTCTGGCCGTCCCCTGGGGGGCTCCGAGACTTCTATCTCCTGTAGCCCGACAGCGAGTTCTGACATCGAACTACCTGTGGTCACTCCGCAGACGGCGGACCTGTTTGGCTGAGCGGGCGACGGCTGCTTGCATGAACTGAGCTAATGGCCTGGTTTGGGTTTGCTTATTGTGTGTTTTTGGGCCTGCAGTGAGAGAGGAGCGATGTCTATTGCTTATTATTGATTGGGGGCCCCCTATTGGTGCTGTAACGGGGGGGACCTGGCGGGGCTTTGGGTCCTGAGGGTTCGGCGCACGTCTCACTGTTGCTGTGTGCACAGTTAACGGTTGTATTAGTTTGGATGGGAACTAGTTTCAGGGAACCTCTCCTGGGGAAGGGGAGTTGGGGGTTTAGAGGGGTATTGGGGGGGAGGGAGAATTCGGGGCCAAGCATGCCGCTGTAGGAAGTAAGGACAATGGACTACGAACTGCCACCTTATGGGAACCGCCGTAGGTATCCGTTGTTTGTCCTGGAACATAAGGGGGATGCATAATATGACACGTCGCCATAAGGTCCATGCCTATCTTAGGAGGAGAGGGGTACAGATTGCGTTGTTGCAAGAGACACATTTGACCAAGCAGGAGAGTTTAGCTTTACAGCGCAGGTGGCGAGGGCAGGTGTTCTGTACGACATACTCGGCTTACGCACGAGGTGCTCTGATCTGGGTCAGGGCTGGAGTCCCGTTTCAAAGTACTGGCCAACTGGTGGACCCTGAGGGCAGATTTGTAGTAGTGTCAGGGCGCTTAGATGGTAGAGACATAGTGCTGGGGAGCATTTATGCACCTAACATTGACCAGGTATCATTTTTTGCACATCTTTCTGCGAAATTGGTCCCTCTGCTGGTGGGATCTGTGCTCTTGGGGGGCGACTTCAATTGCATTACTGATGTCCATTTAGATCGGTCACACCCCCCCTTAGTGGATGCTCCGGTACACAGACTGGCGGCGGCACGAAGGATCTGGCAGCAGCGTTGGGGTTAACGAACACATGGAGGGCCCATCACCCGACTGACAGGGATTACTCTTACTGCTCCTCATTACATGACCTGCATGTTCGCCTGGACTCAGTCCTTTGCTCTCCGGATGTCCATGGGGGAATGATGCATAGCGAGTATTTGGCCAGAACGTCCTCGGACCATAACCCCTTGCTGGTGCAGTTGCACTGGTCACGGGATCGCCCGGCCATTCCCACATGGCGGCTGCGGCCAGACACGCTGGACGACCCAGTGTTTAAGGACACTATAGGGTCGGCCATTGAGGATTACTTTAGGACCAATGCAAATACGGCATCCACTCTGCTCGTGGAATGGGACGCCTTTAAGGCGGTGATCCGAGGGCGCTGTATAGGAGAGATGGTGGGAGTCCGCAGGGTACTGCTGCAAGATGTGGCAGCTGCGGAGCAACACTTGCGTGTGTCAGAGCCAGAGCACCCAGAGCGCCCAGAGCGCCCAGATACACATGCTACGCTGCTTGCGGCCAGGGAGGAGTTTGCGCTTCAGCTCGAGCGCTTGCGTTGCTTTGATTTTAAGGCGTACACAGACAAGATGCACGCGGAGCGGGATAAATCTGGTGCCCTGCTGGCCTGGTTAGCCAATCCGGCGCGTAGAGGGACAGCGATAACGGAACTGCGGGGACAGGGAGGCAAGGTGGTTTATACTCAGAGAGGAATAAACGACCAATTTTTGCAATTCTACTCCGAGTTGTATCGCACCAAGCTGGGCCCTGGCCTCCCTGGTGACGAGAGGTTCCTGTCGGATGCGGCTCTCCCTAAGGTTAGCTCTGACGAGGCGATTGCTCTTGGTAGGGACATTGAGGCGGGTGAAATACGCAGCGCCATAAAGCATATGGCCAGGAACAAAACCCCGGGAACTAATGGGCTGCCGGTGGAATTTTATGTGACCTACGCAGACACTCTGGTGCCCTGCCTGGTGGAGCTGTATAATAGAGCGTATCATGAGGGTGTTCTCCCTGTGTCCACCCGTGAGGCCATCATAGTTCCTCTTCTCAAACCGGGCAGGCCTGCGTGGGACCGCTCCTCGTATAGGCCTCTCGTGATGCTCAATATGGACTATAAGGTATTGAGTCGGGTGCTGGCAAGCAGGCTAATGCCCCACATGATGACGCTGGTGCACGGAGATCAGGCGGGCTTTATTCCGACCCGGAACACCGCCATGAATGTTCGTCGGCTCGTGCGCATCCTGTGGGCTGACACGTATGATAAGGAGGAGGCCTGCATTTTCGCGGTCGATATGGAGAAGGCCTTTGATAGCCTCGAATGGCCCTATCTTACTGGTGCACTGCGGGAGTTTGGGCTCGGGGAGCGGTTCGTCCGATGGACAGCGCTGCTGTACAGTGAATCTACCGCCAGGGTCAGGACGGGGGGCTTAATTTCTGCTGCCTGCGCGGTGGCCCGAGGCACGAGGCAGAGATGTCCGCTGTCCCCGTTGCTGTTTGCTCTGGCAATGGAACCAATGGCTGCACATGCCAGGTCGGGCAGTTATTATGCAGGGCTTTTGGTGGCGGAACAGGAACACCATATTGCGCTATATGCTATATTGCTCATGTTCCTGCCTGACCTTCGGGATGCGCTCCAAGGGGCGAAACAGTTATTGGAGACTTTGGGGAGAGTGTCGGGACTTCGTGTGAATTGGGCCAAGTCGTGCTTGTTTCCTACCAAAGCAGGCGGGCGCGATAGGCAGACTGTGGGGGCGATACCGTGGGAGCCTTGTTGCCTCTCCTACCTGGGAACCCGGATTTATCATGACAGTGCTGACCTGATGGAGGGTAATGTGGGGCAAGCGTTGCGTAGTGCCAAAACTAATTTTGAGTTCTGGGGATCCCTCCCGCTCTCTGTCGCGGGTAGGGTTGCCTTGGTGAAGATGGTCACCTTACCACGGTTCCTTTATTATTTTGGGACGCTCCCCGTTTGGATACCAACTAGGTTCTTTACACAGCTCAATTCTTTAATCACGGGGTTCCTGTGGGGCACGGGGAGATGGAGGGTCGCGCTGCTCACTATGAAACGGCCCAGGATGGAGGGGGGCCTTGCGCTGCCAGATCTGGAGGTCTATTATCACGCTGCGCAATTCCAATGGTTTACGCAGTGGGTGGCGGGCCACATTAGACATCCGGAGGCTATGGGGGGATTGGATCCTAGCTGGCGCCTGCTGTCCTGTGTTCTGCTGCGGGTGCATCCGGGAGGCGAGGCGCTGCCGTCGGACTTGGCCGTGGTGCAGCGGTGCTGGATGCGTATGGCCAGGAAGTTACGGGTCAGGACCCTGTATGCGCCTGAAATTCCGCTGACAATGTGTGAGGTATTGCCTCGTGGGGGTGACTGGAGCAAACTGCAGTCCTGGGCGGAGCTGGACATACTCACTTTGGGGGATCTATACGAGGAGGGCAACCTCTTACCGTTTAATGACCTCCTGGAGCGTCATGATCTCCCGCGTGGGGATTTCCTTTTCCATGCGGCCCTGGCTGCAGCAGTGAGGAAGCATTGGCGGGGGGTCTATTGGAACCGGCTACGTCCCTTGCGTGTCAATACATGGTGATGGCTGCGGGTACTTTTAAAGCGGTGACCTGTCTTTATCGCCGGATTACTCAGGACCTGCGTCAGCCCCTGACAGCGCTGCGGCTTAAATGGGAGACGGACCTGGGGGAGCCCTTCTCGGATGGAGCATGGGGGGCGGTAGTTGAGAGGCCATGGAAGAGTTCCCGAAATGCGCGCTTCCAGCTCATTCAATTTTATGTCTTACATAGGGCTTACTTAACGCCCAACAAACTGAACGACTATTTCGGGGGGTCGTCTGCCTGCCCTCGTTGTGCTCTAGTGGGGGCGGGGTTCCTGCATATGTTCTGGAGCTGCCCGCAGTTGGAGGACTACTGGCGGGAAACAATGGCTGTCTTAACGACTGTGACGGAGAGAGAGCTGGCACTGACGCCAGGGGTTTGTTTACTACATGAGTATCCCCACACTGCGAAAACCAAGGTCACCAGTAAGTTCATTGACCTGGGATTAGTGCTCGCGAAAAGGGAGCTTACTAGCCGGTGGAAGGCGAGGCAGGGACCTTCCCTTGAGCGGTGGAGACGGGAGCTTGTAAAGTGGGCGGAGAGTGAGGGTAATTGCAGGATGGGCATGGCTAGACGCACGGGGAACGAGCACTCAATGGAATTGGCCAGGGCATGGGTGGCGCTTGTGGAATTGACTAAGCATCCGCCTGGTGCTGAGGAAAGTGTGTTGACTGAGACGGGGGGCACTCAAGACACCTGATATTGTGAGCTCTAACTGACAGGGAGGGATGTTGCGGCCACTGGCGGGGCTGCGGGGGATCGCCTCCAGTGTTTCTGCCCTATCAAGGCTGCGGATTTTAGTGATGGGGTACCGGGCGGTCCATGGGGACGACCTGGGAATACCTGGAACCTTTTAATTAGTGGCTAGCGGCATGCTTGGGAGGGTGGGTGGGGTGGGGGGGGCTAAAGTCGCTTAGAGGGGTAGTTGGGGAGGAGGGGTTGTTGGGGCTGGGTGCTTTATTCTTTTTGTTTTTTCCTTATGCCTATGATGACCCTGCACTCTGAGCGATAATATACATGGGGTTGCTAGGGACTGTATAATTGCATACAGCGGGAGCTGAGGGAGGACTCAGTAGTGGGGCATGAGGGCCAAGGGGAATCGTTGAGCGGCACCCTAAGTCAGGCTGCAGCTATGGCACTAATAGCACTTGTAATATATTGCTCCCCGAATCCTTAATGTATGCTGTCACTGAAGCTTTTTGTTTGCTTTCTCAGAAAATTAATAAAATTCTGTTTAAAAAAAAAATGAGTGTCGCCCACAGCGGTGTTAGCTAAAAAGGACAGGGGAGGGTCTGTGTGAATTTGTGTTGACAAGCGTCAAGCAAACAAGGCAATCGAAACAGAATGACACCCAGATCAGCACATTGCCAATGTGATTACCCAGTTGAATGGTGCCAAAGTCTTTTTGTTTCTTGACCTGACAAAGGATATCATCAGCTCGAAGTAGAAAAAAATTGCAGGCACATTACAACCTTTTCAACTCATGTTGATTTGTTCAGATACAAAAGATTGAGTTTCGGAGTGTCTTCAGCTGCCGAACCTTTCCAAGATGTCATTTGTTGCATTATACAGCCTGTCACACAATCTTTCAATTACAGTGATGATATATTAGTATTTGGGGATCTCATGAAAAGAACATGATAGAGCCCTTACACAAGTGTGCCGCCTACTTGCTGATGCAGGTCTCATGTTGAATGCTGAAAAGTGTGAGTTTCACAAAACAAAACTAACATTCTTTGGGCACATTTTTGGGGAAGGGGGACTCCGGATCCAACCAAGAGTCAGGCTTGGTCATCTACCTCCCCTCCACAAGATGTAACCATGCTGCTTTCTTTTCTTGGTATGGTCAGCTACTGTTTCAGGTACCTCAGTGTCTTTGCCACTGTGAGTGCCCCATTGAGAGAGTTAACAAAACGGAATGTTTCATTTCAGTGGTCTCAGGAGTGTGTTCAAAGTTTCAAGATGATTATTCACACAATTGAAAATGCTACTGAAATGGCTTACTTTGATCCGAAATTGCATACAGAGATTATTGTGCATGCGAGCCCAGTGGGTTTGGGCCCGATTCTTGCCCAACATAGTTGACATGCAAACACACGAAGACATACTGTAGCTTATGCTACCCGAAGTTTGTCGCAGACTGAATGAACTAACTCGCAACCTGAGAAAGAAAGCCTAGCTGTTGTGTAGGCTTGCCAACACTTTCATGTGTTTCTGTATGGGAAACATTTTACATTTGTTACTGATCAACAAGTACTGCTCACTATTTTTGGCAATCCAAAGGCTAAAATGCCACCTCGCATTGAATGATGGGGACTGTGACTGCAAGAGTATGACTACACCATTGTGCATCGGCTGGGAAAATATCAAAACCCAGCAAAGTGGACCCCCTCCCCGGGGCTAAATGTGTAATTTGTTAAAAAATGTAAAGGGGGGCCGACTGGCCCCCTGGGACCATCACCTCCCCAGGACCAAATCTTTCATTGGAACTGGGAGGGGTGGCTGCGCGGCCCCCCTTCCGGGCTGATTTTGGCCTCAGGGACCGCATCCCCTATGGCCTGGCCATACTTCAATAGGGGAGGGTTTTCCGCTCGCACTCACGAATAGAAGAAACTTAAGGCTTACTGCAGTTTCAGCTTAAATTTATTAAGCATGCCAGAAACTCTACGCGTTTCAGTCTCGACAGAGACCATGTTCACGAGACAAACAAGCCAGCAGAAGCTGCATTTTTTTCTTTTTTTAAACGTGCATGACAAGCAATTACATCATTTCCTGCCGCTTTCTGCTAAAGCATTCTGGATAATGTAGTGCATTCTATTAAAACCGAATACAATTTTGTGACAACAGAATATCAAAACAATTGATAAAACACACACCAATTTACATTGTGAATCAGATTGAATATACACTTTGAGAGAACCAGAGCTTGCATTAAGTTTAGATTGTATAATCCGCTCTATATCTAGAGGTAAGGTGCTATTTCACCTTTATTTGAACAGATAGTAGTAATGGGACCAACACGGTTCCTAATTTGCGGGAGAAATTAAAAAAATCCAACCCTCTAGTGGGTATACCTATTTTTTCGACATCAAATTCTGCCCTCCAGTGGGTCATTATTATTTTACTCAAGATCCTGCCCTCCAGTGGGCAAAGGAAAAATTAGGGATGATCAGTTTCTCCACTCCTCATCAATCAATTCGTAAGGGCAACTATTAAATATTTCAAAATTATTCAACACCTTACTGTTATATCCTGATCTTCTTTATCACATCTTTTCTAGGTCTGCCATGTTGTTCTCACGGGATCTTCTTCTTATTTCATTTAAATTTCTACATGTGTATTTTCATTTAAACATTAAAAAAAATTGTGAAAAAGAATAACCCTTTACCCTAAACAATCACCAATTCCAAGGGATGCAAACATTCTGAAATTAAATATAACATTTCAAATGTCACTGGAGGTTAGCAATATTCTATTTACAAATGATAATGAAGTTCCTCGTCTTGATTCAGTCCATTTGGGGTTAAAGTCCGAAAGTTTAAGATGTGTCGTGATTCTTTCTGCCTTAGAATCTTTTCTCTGTCTCCCCCTCTCGTGTGTCGTTCTACTGCTTCCACGGCATAGAATTTCAAATCTTGCCAGTTGCCCCCATGTTCTTTCTCCATGTGTTGGGCAACTGCATTGCTTCTGTCAGTGTTAATCGTAGCCCTTACGTGTTCAAGGATACGCTTTTTTAATTCGCATATCGTGCTGCCCACATATTTTAAAGAGCAGGGACATTCGATTATGTATACCACAAATTGGCTTTTACAATTGATCAGTTGTTGAATTTTCCAAACTTGTTTATTTGCCATTGTGATTTCTTTGGTGTTCCTGGCGATTGCGCAGACTTTACAGTTTGTAGATTTAAAAAAGCATTTGGGTTTCAGCCATGTCTCCTGCTTTTTTTTAGGTTGAAAGTGACTGTGGACCAGCTGATCTTTGAGGTTTTTTGCCCGCCGAAATGTGATACTTGGATGGTCTCCTACTATCTCAGAAACTGTTGAGTCCAGATGTAAAATATGCCAGTTTTTGTGCATTATTTTCATAATTTGCTGATTTTCCGTGGAATATGTTGTAATCAGATGTATTTTTTGTTCATTTTCCTCATTTCTAGACTGGGAGTTTCTCTCTTTTATCAGTTCAGTTCTGGGTAGTTCCATTGTTCTTTGTAGGGAGGCATTGACAATTTTCGGATGATATCTCCTTTTTTTAAATCTATCAGTTGCCAAAAGGCAGTTCCTTTGCCATTCTTCTTCCTGGGAGCATATTCTTTTTATTCTGAGGAATTCCCCATAGGGGATGTTGTTGATCAGACTGGTTTGATGGAAACTTTCCGCATGTAAAACTAGTTGCTGTACTCTTGCGATGTAGAGTGGTATGTACTTCATTATTTTGGATGTAGATTTCAGTGTCTAGAAACACAACTCGTTCCTCACTGATGTTATATGTGAATTTCAAATTAGTCTCTGTATTGTTTAAGATCTCAAAATACTCGGCGAATTCCTCGTTGGTTCCATCCCAGATTATCAGCAGGTCGTCTATATACCTTAGCCACATTATGGTTTTGCTCACATGTTGATCGTTTTCATGTTTCCAGGCCAGGGTATTTTCCCACCACCCCATGGTTAGGCAGGCATAGCTGGGGCTAAATGAAAAACCCATCGCCGTTCCTTTTACTTGGCGAAAGATTTCTTCTCCAAACATGAATGTGTTCTGTTCCAAGCATATCTTTATCATATCTAACAGCATTCTGTTGTGATCTGAAAACTGGATGTTCCTTTCCTGTAGGAAATGTTCACATGCTCTTAAGCCAATGTAATTTCTTATATTCGTATACAGTGATATCACATCCATCGTCACAAGTTTATATGTTGCTAGCCAAGGGGTTTCCTGCAAGTGTCTTAATAGATCTCCTGTATCTTGCAGGTACGACGTCAAGCTCTTGACATATGGTAGTAGGTACACATCCAAGTAGTTGGCCATGGATTCCAATAAAGCTCCCTTCGCCGATATTATTGGCCTCCCCAGTGGTCTAGTGGGATGTTTATGAATTTTCGGGAGAAAATAGATTGTCGCCATTTTTGGGTAGTCTGTTCTGAGATATTTGACTTCATCCTCATCCAATAGATTATTATTCATCCATAAGGTCAGTTTTACATCAAGTTCTTGTTTCCACTTCATGGTCGGATTTTCTTTAAGTTTTTCATAATATTCTTTATTTCTCAGTTGTGAATATGCCTCCCGCATATAGGCTTCTTTTTCCAAAATAATGACATTGCCTCCTTTGTCTGCCATTTTTATTTCAATCGTTTCGTCATTTTTCAGGCTTTGCAATGCTGTGCGTTCTTTCAAAGTAAGATTATCTTTCTTTTTTGAATAATTTAGATGGTACAAATCTTTTATTACAGAGTCATGAAAAATATCGATTTTATTGCCCTGTGCCAGCTGTGGGTAAAATTTTGATTGAGCTTTCTTCCCACTGGTTCCTGCTCCTAATTGTGGGCAGTGTATATTTAATTCACAATCAGGGTCTTGATCCAATTCCATCAACATAACGAAGTTGTCCGAGTATTTTGCTGTAAGTTCCATACTCGGTCCCATGATCTTTTTACTGTACTGTGCCATTTTCGGATTTTCTGCAAAGAGTTTGGCCAATTTTACTTTTCGAACGTACTTATACAAATCTATTCGTATTTCTGCCAAATCAATGTTGTTAGTTGGGCAGAAGTTAAGGCCCCGTTTTAACAATTTGGTTTCTGTTTCCGTTAATATTTTACTTGAAAGATTAATTACTTCAAGTTCCTGTGAGGGGTTTATTGAAGAGGGTTCTAATTCCATTTCTGCTTCATACTTCTTGTCGTTGTTCCCACTCTTTTTGGATTTGATGTTCCGCTTGCCTCGTCTTGTTGGTTTGTTCGGGCATGTCCTCGTCCTCTACCTTTGTGAAGATTCGTCAAATGGCGCAAAAGATATAGGCAAGTCAAACAACGCTTTTCCTATGGAAACATGGTCCTAACTATAACTACCTACTGGCGACTGCCAGTAGGTAGTATATATATATATATATATATATATATATATATATATATATATATATATATATATATATATATGTTATATATATATATATATATATGCCTGCAATGTGATCCTTAGATCCAGCGCGCTCATCAGCGGGTGCTCTGCGTTGGGGCCGGATCCTAGCCCGATATCGTCAATTTAGAAAAACAAATGACGCGGCACTCTCAGCTTGAATTATACTTGATTTATTCTCAAGTTAGCACTCAACCAACGCGTTTCAGCCCTCTCACGGCTTTGCTCACGGTTAGTGAGTCCTTCTTTGTTTCTACTATTTAAACCCACATTTGCCTTAATGTAGCATTATGGGAATTGTAGTACATAAAAATGGTGATTACGACATATTTACATTTTACAAGAAGAATTTTGCATTTCGTTAGGCTTATGCATTTGCTTTGGGCAACATATCATTGTACTTTCATTTTGCTTAAAATCAATACATTTGACCAACTTTTCAATGGTATAGTACCCATAATGTCAAAATACATACTATCATGTCAATTGCATATTATTCTTTTTCTTCAGTGTTCTTTTAAATAGATTGGGTATAGTACCCCACTTTGGAAAATAAGAATGCATTATATACACATGATTATTTCAATATTTCATTGATGTCCATTTATCTTGAGCAGTTTTGATGATTACTTAAATGTTTTTCAACTCTTAAAAAATAAGTACATGAATATCTATTCTGTTTTACATCCATTCAGTCCAAGTGTACAAAAAGTTCTTCATCGTTATTGATGCCTCTGGGAGTTTTTGTTCTCAACCTGACAATAAAACGTGATTCCATCTGGCGCAGTTTCTTCATTCTATTACCTCCGCGTTCTCCTGGTGGTATCATGTGGATTCCATAATAATTCATGGCCTTCCAATCGCCTTTTTGGCAAGATGCCATATGTTTTGCCGTTGCATATGTCAAGTCTTTATTTTTAACTGCTCGAATGTGTTCGAGTATGCGTTTTTTTAACATGCAGATGGTGCTCCCCACGTATTTCATCCCACAACTGCATTCTATTATGTAAATGACATATGTTGATGTACATGACATTTTTTGATCAATCATGATTACATTTCCATTTGGTTCTGTGATAGAGCTCTTGTTTTTTCCAATTTTACAGGCTTTGCAGAGATTGCATTTCTTAAAGCCTTTTTGTTGAATGGTAAGCCAGTTCTCCTGTTCTGTGTCCTTAAAATGGCTTGATACCAGCACATCTTTTAGGGACTGTGTTTTCCTGTAGGTAACTTTTGGTTTCTCTCCTAGTTTTTTTCCTATATCTGGGTTACCCGAGATTAAATGCCAATACTTCTTGATTTTATTGACTATTTGTCCACTTTCTTTGCAATATGTTGTTACAAATCTCGGAGGACCATAGTCCTCTTTTCCTTTATTTTGGGTATTAGTGTCTCTGCTCTTGGTTTCCTGTCAATTCTGTTTTTGCTCTTTTTTATAATTCTTTCATTATAGCCTCTTGATCTCAGTCTATTCATTGTTTCTTGAATTTTTTCTTCTGCATCCTTCTCTTTTGAACAGTTGCGCTTCATGCGCATAAACTCTCCATAGGGGATGCTTGCTATTAATGATTTCGGATGGAAACTCGTTCCATGTAAAACACTGTTGGTGGCAGTTTTTTTGCGAAAAAGAGTGGAGTGGATCTGATTTTCTTCAATGTATATTTTTGTGTCTAGAAAATCTATTTCATTTCTGCTCGAAGTGCAAGTGAATGATAGGCCAATGTTATTATTGCTCAATTTTGTGAAATACTCATCGAAACTCTGTTGCGTTCCGTTCCATATTAGAAATAAATCGTCTATGTAACGGACCCATAGTATGATTCTATCTAGATCCTCTTGATTTACAGAGTTCCAGGCTATTGTTCTTTCCCACCATCCCATGGTGATATTAGCATAATTTGGTGAAAAGAAATGCCCATGGCAGTCCCGCATTGTTGTTTGAAGAGTTGTTTATTAAAAGGAAAACATTATTTGTAAGACAAATTTCGATCATTTTTAAAAGCATTCGAGTGTGTTGCAATTCAGTGATGTTCCTTTGTTTTAGGAAATATCCACATGCTTCCAGCCCTACTTCATGCCTGATAGATGTATATAGGGATACTACATCGATGGTGACTAAAAGATATTGTTGACTCCAGTTTATTCCGGTTAAAATTCGGAGAAAGTCCCCTGTATCCCTTATATATGAGCTCATGTTTTTAGCTATTGGTGCCAAAAATGTATCCACATATTGTGAGACGTTCTCATATAAAGAGTCGCAAGAGGAAACTATTGGTCTCCCGGTGGATGTTGTAATGTCTTATGAATCTTGGGTAGAAAATATATAGTGGGTGTCACTGGAAAATCTTTAGAGAGAAATTTCATTTCTTCATCACTGAGCAAGTTACTGTTATGACATTGTTGTAAATAAAGATCTAACTCCACTGTCATTTTGTTGATCGGATTACTTTGAATTCTACAGTAGTTAGTGGTGTCATTGAGTTGACGTAGGGCTTCACTTGTATAATCTTCAGTGTCCATTAGGACAATGTTTCCCCCTTTGTCTGCAGGCTTTATTATTAAGTTCTTATCCTCTAATAAAGTTCTTATTGCATCTCTTTCTTTTGTTGATAAGTTCTCTCTTTGATTTATATTCCTAGATTTTGGCATTTTTCCAGCTCCTCAATTATGGCGTCTGAGAATAGATCGAACCTATTGCCTGGAGATAGAGCAGGGCAATATTTGGATTTCTTTCTCAGCCCACTGTCCACTCTTTTATTAGTATTAACATCAAGATGTTCAAGTAGTTGTGTCTCCGAAATTTCTTCTCCATTTTGATTATACATTAAGTCAAACATGTTCTGAAGATCTGGTATTTGTTCTATTGTCATTATCGGCTCTTCATGGTCATTTATTTCCATTATCTCATTCTGTTTTGTGCCTGGCTTATTCGCATGAACCTTTGCTAGTTTTAACTTTCGCACATATTTATATAGGTCTATTCTAACTTGTGTGTAGTTATAATGATTTTCTGGGCAAAATGACAATCCTTTGTTCAATAAAGAGGATTCTTCCTTAGTTAGAACATGTTTGGACAGATTCACAATTAAATTCTCTACTTGCGATTTCTTAGAGAATAGTGCCTTTTTTCTTTTGGCTCTTCTTGTTTTTCTTGATTTTGCACAATGTTCCTTGCTCCTCTACCTCGCCCTTGATTTAACGCTTTTCCGCGACCCCTTCCTCTGGTTATTGTTTTGTCCAGGTTCATAAGCTGCATCTCTTCTAAAAAATTAACTTTAGGAGTGCCACTTGCTCCACTGGGAGTTTCTCTTTCACTTATGTCTGATTCACTGGTGCTCACTGGTGTTATTTTCAGGTGATGAGTGGGAAAGTTTCTTTTGAGTGTATCAAAACGTTTGGCAAATGTTAGTATTCTGCCGTGTACATAATCTTGTTCGTCCCTTTTAAATTTCCTTTGTTTACGCTCTTCAATTTCCGTTTCATATTTCTCTAATCTGCCATCCATTTCTTTGCGCAATTTGGCCACATCTTCTTGATTTGTTTGTTCTTTTATTAGCTCTTCTATTTCTTCTATTTTCTTCGTAACCTCCACTACATCCATTTTCGCATGTCTTATTAATATTCGCATCATATTTAGAGAGCATTGCAGATTGTTTTCCATCCATTCCTCAAGTAATTCTACTTTTGTTTCTGGATGCGTCGGCATTGTAAAAATTCGTAAACCTCTGGGAATCCGTTTTACTTCTATATAATTTTCCAGTGCGATAATTTCCCAGCTTTTATTAACCTCTTTTTTGTACAATTTCTCCATCTGGTTGAACAATTGTTTCAATGTACTTGTAATTTTCTCATTCAAATGGGTGATATTGACTTCTGTATTTTGTGTCTCTTCTGTTGGTTTAAAAATCGATGCAGCTTTAGTAGCACGTTTCGCTGCTCGCGCTTCCATCGCTTTATATAATATTGTTGCCAATTGAGTTTCAACCAGTGCCTAACTTCGCCTCACTTTTGAGTGCTACACGGACTTGTCTGTTTTGCGTCCTTTATCTACAAGCTATTCAAGCTCCTGCTCGTTAACTTTCAAGCCCGCCGTATTGTTTACGATCAGGGTTTCACTTGTGAAAGAAAACAGAGCCGCTTCACTTCGCTGCTTCTTTTGGCGGTAAATTACCACTCAAATGTGGGTTTAAATAGTAGAAACAAAGAAGGACTCACTAACCGTGAGCAAAGCCGTGAGAGGGCTGAAACGCGTTGGTTGAGTGCTAACTTGAGAATACATCAAGTATAATTCAAGCTGAGAGTGCCGCGTCATTTGTTTTTCTAAATTGACGATATCGGGCTAGGATCCGGCCCCAACGCAGAGCACCCGCTGATGAGCACGCTGGATCTAAGGATCACATTGCAGGCAAACAGAAGTGATCCGGTGGCGCCCATTTCGCTGTGAAGGAATCATCGTGAAACTGAAACTGATCACCCGAGAGTCGAGCGCCGTAGGACGGGGTCGGAGGACGCCGTCGAATCGGGAGTCTCCCAAGGAGGTGAGTGGTAATTTACCGCCAAAAGAAGCAGCGAAGTGAAGCGGCTCTGTTTTCTTTCACAAGTGAAACCCTGATCGTAAACAATACGGCGGGCTTGAAAGTTAACGAGCAGGAGCTTGAATAGCTTGTAGATAAAGGACGCAAAACAGACAAGTCCGTGTAGCACTCAAAAGTGAGGCGAAGTTAGGCACTGGTTGAAACTCAATTGGCAACAATATTATATAAAGCGATGGAAGCGCGAGCAGCGAAACGTGCTACTAAAGCTGCATCGATATTTAAACCAACAGAAGAGACACAAAATACAGAAGTCAATATCACCCATTTGAATGAGAAAATTACAAGTACATTGAAACAATTGTTCAACCAGATGGAGAAATTGTACAAAAAAGAGGTTAATAAAAGCTGGGAAATTATCGCACTGGAAAATTATATAAAAGTAAAACGGATTCCCAGAGGTTTACGAATTTTTACAATGCCGACGCATCCAGAAACAAAAGTAGAATTACTTGAGGAATGGATGGAAAACAATCTGCAATGCTCTCTAAATATGATGCGAATATTAATAAGACATGCGAAAATGGATGTAGTGGAGGTTACGAAGAAAATAGAAGAAATAGAAGAGCTAATAAAAGAACAAACAAATCAAGAAGATGTGGCCAAATTGCGCAAAGAAATGGATGGCAGATTAGAGAAATATGAAACGGAAATTGAAGAGCGTAAACAAAGGAAATTTAAAAGGGACGAACAAGATTATGTACACGGCAGAATACTAACATTTGCCAAACGTTTTGATACACTCAAAAGAAACTTTCCCACTCATCACCTGAAAATAACACCAGAGAGCACCAGTGAATCAGACATAAGTGAAGGAGAAACTCCCAGTGGAGCAAGTGGCACTACTAAAGTTACTTTTTTAGAAGAGATGCGGCTTATGAACCTGGACAAAACAATAACCAGAGGAAGGGGTCGCGGAAAAGCGTTAAATCAAGGGCGAGGAAGAGGAGCAAGGAACATTGTGCAAAATCAAGAAAAACAAGAAGAGCCAAAAGAAAAAAGGCACTATTCACTAAGAAATCGCATGTAGAGAATTTAATTGTGAATCTTTCCAAACATGTTCTAACTAAGGAAGAATCATCTTTATTGAACAAAGGATTGTCATTTTGCCCAGAAAATCATTATAACTACACACAAGTTAGAATAGACCTATATAAATATGTGCGAAAGTTAAAACTAGCAAAGGTTCATGCGAATAAGCCAGGCACAAAACAGAATGAGATAATGGAAATAAATGACCATGAAGAGCCGATAATGACAATAGAACAAATACCAGATCTTCAGAACATGTTTGACTTAATGTATAATCAAAATGGAGAAGAAATTTCGGAGACACAACTACTTGAACATCTTGATGTTAATACTAATAAAAGAGTGGACAGTGGGCTGAGAAAGAAATCCAAATATTGCCCTGCTCTATCTCCAGGCAATAGGTTCGATCTATTCTCAGACGCCATAATTGAAGAGCTGGAAAAAATGCCAAAATCTAGGAATATAAATCAAAGAGAGAACTTATCAACAAAAGAAAGAGATGCAATAAGAACTTTATTAGAGGATAAGAACTTAATAATAAAGCCTGCAGACAAAGGGGGAAACATTGTCCTAATGGACACTGAAGATTATACAAGTGAAGCCCTACGTCAACTCAATGACACCACTAACTACTGTAGAATTCAAAGTAATCCGATCAACAAAATGACAGTGGAGTTAGATCTTTATTTACAACAATGTCATAACAGTAACTTGCTCAGTGATGAAGAAATGAAATTTCTCTCTAAAGATTTTCCAGTGACACCCACTATATATTTTCTACCCAAGATTCATAAGACATTACAACATCCACCGGGGAGACCAATAGTTTCCTCTTGCGACTCTTTATATGAGAACGTCTCACAATATGTGGATACATTTTTGGCACCAATAGCTAAAAACATGAGCTCATATATAAGGGATACAGGGGACTTTCTCCGAATTTTAACCGGAATAAACTGGAGTCAACAATATCTTTTAGTCACCATCGATGTAGTATCCCTATATACATCTATCAGGCATGAAGTAGGGCTGGAAGCATGTGGATATTTCCTAAAACAAAGGAACATCACTGAATTGCAACACACTCGAATGCTTTTAAAAATGATCGAAATTTGTCTTACAAATAATGTTTTCCTTTTTAATAAACAACTCTTTAAACAACAATGCGGGACTGCCATGGGCATTTCTTTTTCACCAAATTATGCTAATATCACCATGGGATGGTGGGAAAGAACAATAGCCTGGAACTCTGTAAATCAAGAAGATCTAGATAGAATCATACTATGGGTCCGTTACATAGACGATTTATTTCTAATATGGAACGGAACGCAACAGAGTTTCGATGAGTATTTCACAAAATTGAGCAATATTAACATTGGCCTATCATTCACTTGCACTTCGAGCAGAAATGAAATAGATTTTCTGGACACAAAAATATACATTGAAGAAAATCAGATCCACTCCACTCTTTTTCGCAAAAAAACTGCCACCAACAGTGTTTTACATGGAACGGGTTTCCATCCGAAATCATTAATAGCAAGCATCCCCTATGGGGAGTTTATGCGCATGAAGCGCAACTGTTCAAACGAGAAGGATGCAGAAGAAAAAATTCAAGAAACAATGAATAGACTAAGATCAAGAGGCTATAATGAAAGAATTTTAAAAAAGAGCAAAAACAGAATTGACAGGAAACCAAGAGCAGAGACACTAATACCCAAAATAAAGGAAAAAGAGGACTATGGTCCTCCGAGATTTGTAACAACATATTGCAAAGAAAGTGGACAAATAGTCAATAAAATCAAGAAGTATTGGCATTTAATCTCGGGTGACCCAGATATAGGAAAAAAACTAGGAGAGAAACCAAAAGCTACCTACAGGAAAACACAGTCCCTAAAAGATGTGCTGGTATCAAGCCATTTTAAGGAAACAGAACAGGAGAACTGGCTTACCATTCATCAAAAAGGCTTTAAGAAATGCAATCTCTGCAAAGCCTGTAAAATTGGAAAAAACAAGAGCTCTATCACAGAACCGAATGGAAATGTAATCATGATTGATCAAAAAATTTCATGTACATCAACATATGTCATTTACATAATAGAATGCAGTTGTGGGATGAAATACGTGGGGAGCACCATCTGCATGTTAAAAACGCATACTCGAACACATTCGAGCAGTTAAAAATAAAGACTTGACATATGCAACGGCAAAACATATGGCATCTTGCCAAAAAGGCGATTGGAAGGCCATGAATTATTATGGAATCCACATGATACCACCAGGAGAACGCGGAGGTAATAGAATGAAGAAACTGCGACAGATGGAATCACGTTTTATTGTCAGGCTGAGAACAAAAACTCCCAGAGGCATCAATAACGATGAAGAACTTTTGTACACTTGGACTGAATGGATGTAAAACAGAATAGATATTCATGTACTTATTTTTTAAGAGTTGAAAAACATTTAAGTAATCATCAAAACTGCTCAAGATAAATGGACATCAATGAAATATTGAAATAATCATGTGTATATAATGCATTCTTATTTTCCAAAGTGGGGTACTATACCCAATCTATTTAAAAGAACACTGAAGAAAAAGAATAATATGCAATTGACATGATAGTATGTATTTTGACATTATGGGTACTATACCATTGAAAAGTTGGTCAAATGTATTGATTTTAAGCAAAATGAAAGTACAATGATATGTTGCCCAAAGCAAATGCATAAGCCTAACGAAATGCAAAATTCTTCTTGTAAAATGTAAATATGTCGTAATCACCATTTTTATGTACTACAATTCCCATAATGCTACATTAAGGCAAATGTGGGTTTAAATAGTAGAAACAAAGAAGGACTCACTAACCGTGAGCAAAGCCGTGAGAGGGCTGAAACGCGTTGGTTGAGTGCTAACTTGAGAATAAATCAAGTATAATTCAAGCTGAGAGTGCCGCGTCATTTGTTTTTCTAAATATATATATATATATATATATATATATATATATATATATATATATATATATATATTGTTATATATATATTGCCAAAAACAGAAGAGGAGGAGATAGAGAAGGAATACTGCGAAAACTAGAAACTAGATATATTCTAAATCTCGACAGTAAATTCCCGGGAGGCCTTAACACTACAGAAGATCTCTACACATGTATATAGGAATCCCTTTTTATAAGTCAGTAAGGTGGGATTTTTAAGATTCTAAAGCTACATCAATTTTAAATCAAATCATTTTTAGCTCATGATTTTAGGAGGGATTTGATCCTATGAACATCAATACTATTAGTGATTGGAGCTGCGACCTACTTATATAAGGGGGTTAAAAAGGGAGGATATCCAATATCAATGGAAAGTACAAATAAAAAGATACTGAGGCTGCCACCTGACCTTAACCAGAAAAATAATGGTTTTTTAATTATTTGCTATTTGCACATTTAGGGTTATATTAATTTTTTAGAAGGTCACTTTTAAGGTCCATATCCGCATTGTTGAGGAAGCGGAACACATCATGCACAGGCACTTTACACTCTATTTCTATATAAACATTCTTTTAATGATAGTTAGTAGATAGCACAGGACAGGATGAGGAAAATCACAGACAATACTAAGGGGCCGATTCCGATCTCGGTCGGAGGCGCACCCAATACTATTCGGTCGGGAAAAAAGCCATGCGAAAGCCAGTTTCCCGACCGATCCGTACAGCACACCGAACGAGCAAGTACGATGCGCACAACAGCAAAAATTCCGGCCGAGCCGTACTCACCCAAACCAGGTCCTGTTCTCCGACCGAGGCGAATCCGGAAACGCCGGAATCGAGTCGCACGGAAGGGAAAATGCAGCCCCGTCCGGCCGGACAAGTACGATGCGCTTTCCGTACGCGCCGAACCCGTCGCTACGCACGGCACGTCAAAGCATCCGGGAGAGGCGCACATAAGCTCCGAATCGCGCCACAACACGATCCACGGCTACGAGACGAACACAGCACAGACGAGGACGACGCGAAGCGACGAGGACGAAGCGAAGCGACGAGGACGAAGCCAAGCGACGAGGACGACGCGAAGCAACGAGAAGGACGAACGACACGAACCAACCATGAATCCCTTCGTCCCGATCATACCAATATTCTACATCTACTACCGGAACAGGCACGGACGCGTACGGCGCAGAAGGTAAGTCAGACACCAACCACAAAACACATACAACACGTACACGACACATCACACACATACACGGGGAATCTGAATATACTTGCAACAGCAGCACCATAGGGGCGGGATGCCCATCACCAATGCCACATATGCACACAGGGGCCTGAATGCGCGCCACCACCCCAACCCAGGGGGGCTGGATGCCAACCACCACAACCACCCTTAGCCAGGGGGTGCCAAATGCCCACCACCA